>CM076574.1:1018041512-1018262533 GCA_034641835.2 Pinus albicaulis
ATAAATTGTTCTATTTTTATTGTAAAAGAGGACAGCTTGCGTATTTGTTTTGCAGATGTCCCTCTTCTTATGTAATAATTCCTATTTTTTTGGAGATGTTCTCTCAGAATTTCAAGATATTTTGTAAGAAATTTATTTGTATAAATACTTCATCTTTCTAAGTATTTTGTGTGGAATAAAATTATAAAGACTACTATAGACTTTTTTGTTGAAACATTGGGATTTTATGTGTGAGTAAATTTGAACTGAAAGGTGGGAATCATCATAACTAATGATCCTCAAAATCAGGCGCAGGAAGTGCAAACAAATTCTCACTCTCGCAAAGGAAGGCTCAAAAATGACATTTACGGGAGTTTTGAAGAGCGCACATCATATTCCAAAAATGGATATGAGGAAGTCTGATGGAAAGGATCCTGTAACATGGATGTTCAGATGGAGTACAATATCTTAATCTCCATAATGTGTAAAACACACAAAGGTATGAATTGCAGCTTAGATTTAGAATAAAATCACATTGTATGGTATTTGATGGCAAACATGGTATCGATGGCTTCCTCCGTAAACATTAACTAAGTGACAATTTTTTATGTGAGGAAAGCCATCGATACCATACAAATGTATTTTGCCATCGGAGCACATACAAATGTAGTTTTCTCTAAATGTAAAGTTGCAATGCGTACCTTTTGTGTGTTTTTCACATTATGGAGATCAAAATATTGCTCCATCCGTAGTATCCATGTTACAAGATCCTTTCCATCAAACTTCCTCATATCCATTTTTGGAATATGGTGGTTCTTCCCCCCAACAGTAGAGTTTATGAAATCACGATTAACATTTATTTTGTTCTCATCATGAGTTTCCTCTACTATCTTTTCACCATTAGGAAACATTTCTTGTATTAACTTTGTCAAACCTTCCATGTATGCTTTTAGATCATTCTTCATGTTTTCCATTTTATCATCAATCTTAGCTTCCATGTCATCCGTCTTAGATTCCATGCCTTTCTTCAAAACTTCCATGTCATTTTTTGTTGCTCTTGCGAGAGTGAAATTTGTCAGACTTTCTCTTGTAATTTTGAGGATCATTAGTTATGATGTCTATTTGCTTCATTTTCCAGCCTACTGCTTCAACTTAACTCACATAAAATCCCAATGTTTTCAACAAAAAAGTAATTATTAGTCTTGATAATTTTATTCCACACCAAATACTTCGAAAGATGAAGTAATTATAAAATTAAATTGATTACAAAATATCTCAAAAGTTTGAGAGAATATCTCAAGAAAAAATAGGAATTATTACATAAGAAGAGGGACAGCTGCAAAATAGTTTGCAAGTTGTCCTCTTTTACAAGAAAAATAGAACAGTTTATCTACTCAAACTGATTTTTTGTTTAGCTAGAAGTATTGCTGACAATTGGGACATTATCTTGTGGAAGATAACTTGTAGTATACACTTCCTCTTTCACATCTTGTTCTGATACTCTTTAACTCTATTTTTCACTGTTTGACTGCAGTAGATGAGAAATAACGAGCAGTGACTTTTGTTTTCACTGATACACTTTGAAAACTGACACTCTTTGACACTGATTTTTCACCTTGAGGTAAGAGCAAAATCTGGCTTCTTCATGTGATTTTCCTTCTCTTTGTTTGTCAAATTCACATCAGATCTGTGAATTCTTGCCATTGTTTAGCAGTGGGAATCTTCATATTCTTCAGCTTTCTATAACTTTCATCAGCTTCTCTATACTTTGAAAAAATTGGTTTCACTAAGAACATGTGCTTGATTTCATTCTGCAGTAAAAACAAATTCTCAAAATATTTCAAAACTACTTTACCACTTGGAGATCCTTGTGGCAAAGGTTTTTTCACTTGCTCTTTAGCATAGGATCTGATCTTCTGGTCATAGTCCTTTTGCACCATTAATTTCTCATTGAATCCATGGATATCTGGAAGTCCTGATTCTTGCAGTAGGTCATATTTGGTCTTGAATTTAGCAATTGATATATTCATAGTATCCCACTTTTCTTCCAGATTATTCATAATGTTTCTTTTAGTGAGGACTTTTCTGATTTGAAGGATGGCCTCTGTTATGTCGGCAATTTTCAACTCTTCTAATTCTTCCATGTTTTTGCTATTCAAAAATGATATGAGTTGGACTACTTGTGGTGGCTTATTTCCAAGTTCCTTCTTTGTTTTATCAATTTCTACAATGGCAGCCTGTAACAAATCTTTCTGATCATAAATGATCTGAATAGAAGGCCACTGTGAGTGAATGCCTTCAATGATATTGGTCCATAAATAATTTTTGATGTAGGCAACCTGATCAGCAAGATTTACTTCTTTTTGTAAAATCAACACCCTTTCTTCTAAAGATTTTACTCTTTGCTCATGACCCTTTGAAGTTATCACAACATCTTTATAGGCTGATTCCAAGTTTTGATTTGCTTTTTTCAAATTTTTAATCTCATCATTCTGCAAAGTCATTTCCTCCATAGATTTTACCAAATCGGTGGCTCCGGTTTCTGTCCCTGTTTGTACCTGTGTATTTGAAGATGCAGCAGTAGAAACATCCTTTGATGAAATTGACACTGCAATTTCCAATTTCCCTTTTGGTGCCAGATTTTCTACTAAGGTAGATGGTACAGCAGTACTTACTACTGGAATGACTGTGGGAATGACTTCTTTAGCCTTTTTCAAAGCTTCATTTTCCTTCATTAAAGCTTCAATTTGGTTTTCCATTTCTCTAAGTTGATCAGTCATCTTTAAAACCAACAGACTTAATTCATCATTTTCAGTCTTCTATTGAAGGATCTCTTTGACTTGGGGATGCTCACTCTGAGGCAATTTGAGTTGCCTCCTGAGAGCAGCAATATCTTCATTCTTCTATTTGATCAAAGCCTTTGCTATTTCAATATTAGATGGGTTAGCTCCAGCTTCAATTACCAAGTCCTCTAATGCTTTGATTCTCAATTCTTTAGCATGCAAAGATGCTTTGTCCAATTTCATTTGTGTGTGCAGATTTGACATATTTTTTTGAAGCTTACAAGCACTCATTATTTTATTGACCACTTTTGAATATAACATCTCTGTAGTGCTTCTATGGAAATATATTTGGTCTAATTCATGAATAGCATCTACATCTACCTCCAAATCTATCTTTGAATAATCTGCTATTGTCTTAAGATCAGCCATTGTAGGCTTCAAGAATGACATTATCAATTTGTTGGAAGAATAATCAAAAGCAGTGAGAAGTCTATCCTTATTTCCAGGTTTCTCTTTAAGAAATTTGGAATAGACTTCATTTTTTATTTCTTCATTCTTCTCCCTGATTTGCCTGAATTTTATTTGAATGTCTGATTCTCTGTTATCAGTTTCCTTTGAGGAAGACGGAAATTCTACATCAATTTGTTTTTCAACCATCACTGTGTCTATATCCTATGCTTCAATTTGGACCTTTTGAAGTTCCTTGAGTGTCTCATTTACTATTAATGTTGCCTCATCATCAGTCTAATGGCCATTATTATCATCAATCTCTATTTCCTTATCCTTTTCTTCAGTAGTCAATTTATTTTTCTTGTTATAAGGAATTCTGAATTTCTTCTCTGAAATAGCTTATGTTGTATAGCTGTCCTCTTCTCTACTTCTTTTGTGTGAAACCTATGTTTCTTTATCAACTGTAACAACCTGTGAATTATCAACCTGTTTTTCATGTACATTACCTACCTGCATACTCTGTGTATCATCATCAATCAGAGTATGTGGCTCCCACTCAATCTGATTGGAAAATTTCTCAATCTGTGGTTTGGAATCATGTAAGAAGGGAGTCAACTTACATCTTACTCTAATAGTGCTCAAAACACCCTGAGGGTCATATTTCCACATGAAGCTGTATTGGAATTTGTACTCTTTTAATTTGATATTTATTTCATTCCCAACGTCTCTATTGTTGACAATAAATGGACCAATCTGATTCTTGAGTTTGAATTGGGTCTTTTTGTTGGAGGCCATGAAATTCACTTCATCTGCATTTAAGATTTGCCTTAAATATTTTAAGGCAAAGATTCTAGTAGTTACAAACCTTGGTAATTTGTATGGAGCCAAGAGTGCACCATACACTCTAATCTCGGTATGGTCCTCGTATAAATACCAATCCCCTGTTTTACAATTCTCAGACAACTGTAAAATCCTTTTGGTCTCTTCATTTATTCTGGGAGTTTCTTCTTTATTTAACAAGTTCATAGCTGGCATTATGAACAAATCATTGAAATCTGTGTAGTTATACTGACTGTTGTCTTTCCTTAATAAATATGTCCAAAACATTACTGACAGAAGTTTCCCTTCTACATCCAATTTTTGTAACTCAATAGGGAATTTTTCTGCTTCATAATACAAGAAAAGATGTAGTAGATATGATGTATATCTAAATACCCCCTCCACTGGTAATTTTTTCAATTAGTAGTGCATGTTCTCAGCAATATGCTTAGCAAAATTGAAGATTATGGATGGAGGTTGGCCAGGAGTCAATGTGGATAGAAAACCCAAGATAGAAGCATCAGTAAATTCATCATTGTCATATCCCAGTATGAATGATAGCATGGAGACAATCTGCCTTGTACCCTCAAGGAAATAAAAGGTATCATAGGGTGGATTTACTTTGGGGACATTAACATGAGTTGGCCAAAAGGTCTGAAAGATATTGAACCTGGTAGGAAAATCTAAATCCAAGTATAGTTGGGTTAAGTCCTCAATTGACAGTGAAACTGCCATAGGGTCATGGTTCATTCATAGCATGGCATTAATGGACTCAACATTGATATAGAACATGACTTCGCTATCCTTATTAACAATACACCTCTGATCTGGAAGGTAATACAACTGACATAGTCTGACAAAATCTGGAGCCTGATGAGTAAGAGGAACAACATATTTTGGAAAATTGGAATCCCAAATGGGTACATCATTTTTAACATTCTCTACATATTTTCCAAAACACCAATTGTGGACTTCTAGCAGGTTGAATTCAACTGCTGGATCAAAGATTCTATAATCAACATCAATCAATAAGCTACTTTCTTGAGAAGTTATGGGTGGTTGAACAGGTCTGACTACTTCAGTAGTTTCAGCAGTAAGGGCAGGAGTAGGCTTATTGATTTTAGAAGGTTCAGGTTGTGGTAACTTGTTAGAGACAAATTTATGGAATTTCAGACCTCCAGACTTGGGAGTGACTTGTTTCTTGGTCATTTTGAATGAACAGAGCAAGATTATATAGTTTGCTAAGTTCTTTTTGAGAAACAAGAGGCAATTGAAAGGCTTTTCAGGAAAAAATCAGACTCTGAGTAGGGTTTTAAGGTGACAGAAAAGGTTTATAAGGCACAGAGGGCTAGAAGATAGCTTTCAAAAGATTTCAAGTTACTTTAATTAGTGAAAGTAGCTTTGGGATTGATAAAAACTTTCTTAAACTGAAACCGTGGATTCTGGGAGAAATTTGATAGGGTTTCCCCTGTATTTTGAAGGTTTAAAGACTTTCCAGATGGATAATTTGGGTTTATTTTAGTATAGGCAGTCTAACTGTTTTATTTTTCCTTTGAATTTGAAGATTTTACAGGTCAGATTGATGAAAAATACCTTTGATAGGTATGGTTGTGGTCGATGAATGGTTGCAGGTCTGTGACAATCTTCAATTGGGTTGCATTTTCTTGGTCGAAGACTTGGATATTATACAGGGACGAATTTCAACAAGAAAATGATTTACAGGTTAAGAAAAGGCTCGACAATGGAATTTTCAGGCTCTACAACGGGTATCAAAGTGTTCTATATATGGTTAATGCGCGAAATATAGTGAAAACAGTGAAAAGCCTAAGGCAAAACCTCAAGTCTTATCAAAATTCAATTACATTTATTGTAGGAATGATATTAATGGCGGGAGCGGTTTTATTATGGAGCTGGTGGTTTTCACGTAGCATTGGGGTGGTAAGCTGTATTTACATTTTGGCATGCGATCAAATGAAAATGGGACACGTAGATAGTGGGTGGTATTAAGAAACAACTTTTATCGCGCGATTTTTTTAAAACTTGTGTCGATTACTTTATTTACGCGATATGGGATCTGCATCGTCGAATCTGACTCCGCGATGCGAACGGTCGAGATTTGATACAAATTTACGAGGTAAGTGCAGTGGAGACGAGGCTTATAATATTAGCCATTTATCTAACGAGTGAGGATCTACGGTCCAGACTTAATGCGATGAGGAGTGGTGGGGATAGGGGAATGTTTTATCAGGTACTATGTGGATCGTCAGATTTGGAGATTGAACGGTTATTACTTAACGCATCAGGGAAAAATGGGAGATGAAATCAAGTGATCACGTTTATCACGGATCGTTGGATTATAATGAAACAATGATCGGACGGTTGGGGTTCAACGCGATAGGGAATGATAGGGACTTTGGGATAGGATTATTGTGTACATCTTAAACCGTTAGATCAAAAAGTCGGGAATATCGGATGGTCGAAATTGAATCTGATGGAACTGTGGATATATGAAGGTTTATATATAAAAATGCTTTATATATTGAATAAAGTGGACAGGGAGGGGTTTTAAAAAGGGTTTAACCAAGGTAAAAATTGTGGTAAAGGAATATTTATCGAGAAAGTGGAAAATGTTAAGGTTTTAACCTTGGGGTTAAGGGTAATCGGGAAATGGGATGTATTAAATAGGGGGATGGGTTTTGTGAAGTTTGGTTTAAATTAAACTTCAAGAATTTTTGTTTTTGTTTTAAAAATATATAAATTATGTTTAAAATATTTTCTTTGTATATTTATTATATAGTCAATTAAATCAAATTGATTTAATAACCATAGGGGGCGGGATATTTGAATAAAGTTATTTTTAGCCAAAGGGGATTTATTAAAACATGTGGGATAATAAACTTTGACTAAAGTTATAATAATGGGTTTTTGGGGCTATTTAATAAAAAAGGGAGTTATATTAATATGAGAAGGTTATTTTTTCTAAGGAATTAGTAAATAAGTTAGAGTTAATATGACATGGGGAAAATTTATACTCAAAAGACAATAATATAACTAAGAAAAGTGAAGTTTAAAGACAAGTTTACATTATAATAACTTCATCACTTCAACTTAGGATAAAATGTCATTTTGAGGGTTTTATGCTTTCATGAAATGTGGGAAATTAATCAAATGGAGATTAGAGCATCATTAAGTAAAAATGAGGTTTTTACTTATGATTTTTCATGGAGATGAATACATGAATGGAAAATGATGTTATTTGTGGGATTAATATAGACATTTAACACTTTCAACTAATCAGCCATAGAGCCTTGGGTCCGGTCCCAACAGAAGTCAAGGAAATGCCTTGAGCCTTTCTGACTGATAGTTTAGAATGATAAATGGCTATGGGGAAGGGAAGTTAGTTATTTGCAGCCCTGGTGAATAATATTTACAATGATGTTTCTCACCTTCTTCTACCTACCCAATTTTAACTGCTAACATTTTTTCTTCCATTTTGATTAGGTGCATTTGAGCTAGCAACCTTTACAACATTTATTCTTTCTGAAAGCAATAAAAATATCTAATTCTACACTTATTTCATCCATGAATCGAGATTAAACTATTGGATTCACTTATTCTCTACCTAACTACTGAATTTTCATGATTAAACTGTATGACAATTCTTTATACTTTATCTACAACAAGTGAAATTGAAACATGACAAGTCAAGATTAAACCGTTTAACTGATCATGGATTATGGCATTTATTGACACTTTGCCATAATCAACTGCAAAAGGTAAAAGTAGTGGAATTTAGGCTTACACACTTTCATGTTTTATTCATATTTTCTTGTTGGGGTCTATTATTTTTTCTAAGTCCTTTGATTATTCTTTTAGGACTTTTTACCCTCTTTTTGATTTTTTTATTTTTTATTTTTTACAGAATATGGGAATACAACTTGCAGAAGGCAAAGTATGTACATATTTACAAGATTACCATTAGTCAAGTCAAAATTATGAATCCTATATTTATAGGTCACTAACATCGGCTTCACTTGGGGATGGCATTTCCTGGTGGAATGTCAAGAACTTTGAGATCAGTAGCCTTCATCTTTAACTTTGGTGATCCTATAATTGTCTTCTGTTTTCTGCAAAAATTAATACTTATGACATTTTATACTACAAATCTTAGGGCCTTCTCTTCGGGCTTCAACTTTGTAGATAAAATCTCCAATCCAATCTACACACTTGCAATGAATATTTACAATGATAAAGTAAATCAATCTAACTGTTGAGTGACTTTGAAGAATAGTAGTGTTTCAGCATCCTACCATTCACTAGTCCTTCTTGAAGTTCAGTTCCATCCAAATTCCTGATGAAAAAGGAATTATTACCTCTGTAACCATATATCACATAGGGTCCTTGCCATAGAAAGTCAAACTTTCCATGTTTTCCTTTATCCTCTCTTCGTGAATCCCATCTCAAAACTTGATCTCCTATGAAAAAATCATCTTCTTTAACCCTTTTATCAAAAATATTTTTGATTTTGTCATGTAAAACTTGTGATTTTTCATAAACTTTTTCCCTAGTTTGTTGGAGATGTATGGTTTCATTGATTCTTCGTTGAATATCATTTGTTTCGACCTGTGATTCCTGGATAATATTCATGACTGGAACACCCAAGGAAGAAGGGAAAACTGCATCTGTTCCATAAAAAATCTGATAAGGTGAAGTTCCAATAGACTTTTTTGTGGTAAGTCTATCAGCCCATAGGGCATAGACCAACTTTTTGTTCCATGTATTTTTGTTGTCTTGGAGTAATTTTTTGATGATATTGATTAAGCTTTTGTTTGATGATTCGGCTAAACCATTACCTTGGGGATAATATGTTGTGGAATGACCTAAGGTAATATGGTCTTTATGACAGAAAGAAATCATTTTCTTGGACTTGAATGCTGTTGCATTGTCAGTAATAATCTTATGTGGGCATCCAAATCTTGATAAAATATTACTTTCTATAAATGAGATTATAACTAAATTAGTGGCCTGCCCAGTAGGAATGTCTTCTATCCATTTGGTAAAGTAATATTTAGCAGTTAAAATCCTTTTATGTTGGCCTGAAGATGGAGGATGGATTTCACCAATGAAGTCTAACCCCCATAGTTGAAATGGTTTTTCAGTTGATATAGGCTTAAGAGGTAAAGGCAATAGTTTCTTTTTCCCTTCAAAAATTTGGCATTTGTGGCAAGAGGTGACAATTTTTTTAACATCAGAGAATAAAGTTGGCCAGTAAAAACCCACTCTTAGTATTTTTTCAGCTGTACTCTTCTAGTATAGGTGGCCTTTACATTCACCTACATGAAATTCCTCAAGAATTTTGTCAGCCTTAGACTTTAATAAACAATTTAGTAAAATCCCAGTATTTTCTTTCCAGTAAAGTGCATTGTTTAAGATACAAAACCTCATTTCTTTCTGTTTGATGAATCTTGCTTTGGTTTTAGTTAGCCCAGGAGGAGCTTGTAAATGTGTTAGTACAAAGATAATATCAGAGTACCATGGTGAGTCTAGATAGGCCTCACTGATCAATGGAGTCGCCATCTCTTCCTGGTCATCTATTTGTGCAACGAAATTAATGTCTAAAGAATTGCAATTTGATTCAGCCATCAATCTGGCTAAACCCTATCCTTTAATGAGCTTTGTTGGTTTGATTTCCAGATCGTACTCAAGGATAGTGGCTATCCACTTTCCTCTCCTACTATCAGGTCCATCTTGTGTCAGAATATCTTTAATTATTGCATTGGGGACATATGCAATGATGTGTGAATGAAGTATGTAAACTCTAAAATCCTTGATGGCTTTAACCAAGGCTAAAGCCTGTTTTTCCATTATATTCTACTTCAGAGGTGCATATCTGAGGGCTTTACTAAATAACGCAATTGGTTTTTCAAAACCTTGATTGTTTTTCTGCAGAAGAACTGCAGCTATGGTGTGTTTAGATGCAAAGGAAAAGATTATGAAATCTTTTGTATAATCTGGGCTAATGAGGACTGGTGCTTTTTTCAAGGCCTGTTTTATGGATTCGAAAGATTGTTTGGCATTTATTGTCCACTTTATTTCAGAGTCCTTTTTAAGCATATTATTGAGATCTTTTATGATTTCAGCCAGATTAGAGATAAATCTTCTTAGAAAATTGATTTTACCCAAGAATGCTTGAAGTTTTTTTATGTTTCTTGGTGGTTGAATGTTCAAAATAGCTTCAATTCTTGCAGGGTCTATTCTAATGCCTTCTTTCAAGATTATGTGACCTAACAGTTTTCCTTCTTCTAGTCTGAAAAGAGTCTTTTTAGGATTAAGGGATATACCATATTTTCTACATTTGATAAAGACTTGTCTCAGGTGATCTAAGTGTTCATCATTTGTTTTTGAAAAGACAGTAATATCATCAAGATAGATAACTAAAAATTCATGGATCTCCTTAGCAAAGGCAATATCCATTTCCCTCTGAAAAGTAGCTCCTGCATTTTTCAATCCAAAAGGCATTTTCACGTACATGAAAGTGCCCCAAGGAGTGGTAAATGAAGTTTTAGTTTGATCATCTTTATGAACTAGAATTTGATTGTAACCAGAGAAACCATCTAGTAAAGAAATTCTTGAAGAACCTGCCACCCTCTGCAAAAGATGATCCATTTTAGGCAAGGGGTAATTGTCTTTCAAGGAAGCTTTATTGAGATTTCTAAAGTCTATACACAGTCGAATTTCTCCTGTTTTCTTTCTGGTGGGCACTAAATTAGATACCCAATCAGAATACCTGACTGGTGCAATTATTTGTGCATCAAACATTCTTTTAACTTCTTTTTTGATTAAAGGTAACAAAATTGGATTAATCCTTCTTAGTTTTTTTTGAAAAGGTTTTTTATTTTCTTTCAAAGGAATCTTATGTTGAATTATGTCTTTGTTGTAAGTTTTCAAATCTTCGTAACCCCATGCAAAAACATCCTGATATTCTTTCAAAAGTTCTATGTATTTAACCTTTTCTTCTGATGACAAGGATTTTGATAGTTTGATCATTTTTGGTTTTTCATTTGTCCCTAAGTTATACTCTTCTATATCAGACCTGACTGGTTCCATTTTTGGCCTTTTGGGCATATCATTGGAATCAAACAAGTCTTCTAGGGGAGTTAAACCTCTGGGTAAAATGTTATGTTTTAAATCAATCAAATCTGGTTCATCTTCCATCATTTCCTCTATATCTACTTTTTCCAATTCATCTATGTCACTCTGAGTAAATATAGTAGGTCTATCAAAATTATGTACATCTAAATCATCTAAATCATCTATTTGACAAAAATTTGAATCTATGTTACAAGGTGAATCTATATTACAATCATTATCAATTTGGCAATTTTGAAACTCTCGCTCATTGTTCAAAAAGTGATATATTTGTTCATCTTCTGAGAAAATTTTCCAGTATTTTACATTATCTGGGACAATAGGTCTGTGTTTGATTTCAGCAGTGTATTTTTTTATTGGTGAAAATGGAAGTTTGCAAGTGCTAGCAAAGGTTTCCAAGCAATGGGCTTGCATGTTCTGTTTTCTAGGGATGATAGCAAACTTGCTTTCTAACAAATCTTCAACCAAATCATGTGTTGTGTCCCTGTATCTGGCCAGTCTGGGATTGTGAACAAAGTATTTTGTGTTTATTTGCTTGATAACTAACTCTGAATCTCCCATAACCAATATTCTTTGCCCTCCCAATTTTCTAATGATTTGAAGACCTAAGATTAAAGCCTCATATTCAGCCATGTTATTAGTACATTTGAAATTCAATCTAAAGGCATGTCCTTGGGAATGGCTTGTTTCAATGTTGGTAATCCATACACCAGCTCCAACTCCTGATTTATTCACTGATCCATCAAAATCAAAATGCCATAAAGCCTCATGAACAATGTAATCATCCATTATTTTAAGCTTCTTATCAGTGAGTTCAGTTTGGTTATTATCATGATCAGAGTTACTGAGAATAAAGGAATCAAGATCAGTAGGAGTTGAATAGATTGGATAATTGGTAGGTCTTCCTGCACTGCTGATCATAAACTTCATTAAGGTTTCTCTGTAAAGCTTTTTGGGTTGTCCAAATATCGAGATAGTGGCATAACTCATGTCAAGTTGTAGAGATCCTTGCAACTTTTCTCCCCATGAGTGAGAAAGAAGCATGCCATACTTTGGC
The DNA here is from genome assembly GCA_034641835.2 of Pinus albicaulis. NCBI lineage: Eukaryota > Viridiplantae > Streptophyta > Pinopsida > Pinales > Pinaceae > Pinus > Pinus albicaulis. The sequence goes on from CM076574.1 coordinate 1,018,053,750, forward strand.
GGGATATCAGCTACCACAACATCCATGATCATGCTTTTACCAGGATATTGGACTAAGTTTACACACAGATCTTTAATCAATCCTATGCATTGGACTTTAGATGAATCAAATGAAAACAGATCTTTATATGGCCGTGTTATGTCTATATTCAGGGTTTCCATTATTGCTCTGGGCATTAGGTTATGGGAAGCTCCCGTATCTAGCATAGCATTATGTAATATCTGATCATGTATAGTAAGACTTAAATAAAATGGAGGTACTGAACCGTCTGAACGCTTACCATCTACATTTGGACCAAAGATTAATTCAGGTCTATCTTCACTCATATTAATTGTATCCTCATTTTCATTTACATTCAATGTTTCAGTAATAATAGATCTATACAAGTCATTTTTAGCCAATTCTACTAAGGGAACAACTATCTTTAACTTGGATATTTCAGATTGCATGTTAAATGTTGACTGAGATTTGATGGCTTGAATTATTTCATCTTTTGGAACTTTTTTTTGGGATGATTTTTCTTGTGTTTCAACAGTTTTACCTTTGGCTTGAGGTTTTATTTTGTCTTCTATTTGAGTTTCCTGGTTTCTGCTATCTTTAATTGTTTTGTCAGGAATAGTTTGAGTGTTAGTAGATGCTTTATTAGATTTGGGATTCTCAGCAGAAGATTTTGGATTTGATGATTTTGAGTCAGCTGGATTCTTTTTTGGATCATTGTCTGTTGCTAAATTGGTGGTCTTTGTAGTATTAGCCTTTTGGGAATCTTTAGAGGATTGAGCCACCTCATCAATTATATCTACAATCTTTGGACTATGTTGTTTTTTAGGACTGGGTGGGTTTGAATTTTGTTTATTTTCTCTGGGAAGAATCTGCAAAAATTTTGTTTTGGGAGCCTCAATATTCTTTTTGTTTTGACTTTTTTGGGTTGGAGCATTGTTATTTGTAGTAGGCTCATTGGATTTCTTCTTCTAAGGTTATATTGGCTGTCAATTTCATTGATTGCGAAGTCATAACCTTGCTTATAGTCGAAGGATTCACCAGATTCCACTTTAAACTATTGTAGCTCAAATAGTTCTTGGTCCTCCTGAGTAAGGAAAATTGTATTGTTTTCATCTATCCCCATAACTATGTTGATGTCTTCCTCATCCTCAACATTGTTTTGTGAACTCTCAAAGACAGTTTTTGGATCAGAGCTCAATAGCTCAGGAACAAGTGTCGTAAAATGGTCAAAAATGAAGGTGCTCAGAACTAGTTTGAACCTGAACGACCAGATAGAGCTCGTCTTCCTGATTCCGGCGCCGTGAACGGTTCGGAAAACGGTCGCCGTATGCAGAAGTTATTCAAGTTTGAAGATTTCTCAATTTTCATTAAAAATGCCAAATTTGACTTCATTGAAAATTTTATTAAAAAAAGAATATTCCACAGAATATTCTGAGAATATTTCGTGGAATATTCCGCAGAATATTCTGGGGAATATTTCGGAGGCAGCCTATCAGCGAGCGCCACATGGCTAGCCCGGAGGCCGCCACGTGGCCCCAAAGTGGAATGAAATGGCGCGTTTTAAAATTTTTATATGGTCGCGGGCAGGAATTGAACCATGGTCGGCGGGATGTAAGCGGAGTGACCCGACCAATGGGCCACAACGTTGGTTCTTGTTTAAACATGGCATTGAATTGGTAATTAAACCGTGTGTTTTTTTTTGGGCGGGGCCCGAAAGGGGGCCAGCCCCCTCTACATAAAACCGGCGGCGAAGAACCACAGTATTAAACAGTGGGCGCGCATATAAACCGGCGGATTAAACATTTGTTATGGACATGGTGTTTATTTAAAAGCCGTTTATAATCAATGAAAACAGTTTCAAACCTCCGACGCATATGAACGCGGAGAGAACCAACCATAACATTTATTGCCAAACAGTTTAACCGCGCGGATAAATTGGTAGCTCCGCCCATTTTGGCGCCACCCCCTAATTTGGTGGCCTTATCCACAGTTTCTCCACATTTAGTGGAGGTTGTTTAGCACAAATTGGCAGTTTAGTAAATGTGGCATAACTTTTGCTAGGGGAGGTCTTTGAAGACGATTTTTTTTTTGATTTTGGGTCTCTTCGACCTTCTGAAGCCATTGGCATAGGTTTCACAGCCATCTGAGGTCTTTTGCAGGTGATTTTGCTTCGTGGAAGTTCCAGGAGCCACTAGGGCCAAATCAGTTTGGGAGCTGCATTGGGAATTGTGCAGCCAGTGAATGAGGAACGAAGGTCATTCCTGAAGTTTTTCAGCATTCTGAATCCATTTCTACAGCTCGTTTTTCCTTTTGAGGAATTCTTCTCACTGTTTAGCTTCAGGGAAGCTTTCAGGGCCACCAGGGCCATTTCAGTGTTGGAGTTGTTTGGGGACTATGTTCTTCCATTTTTGGTGATTCAAAAGTCTGTTTCTGATATTTTCGACCTTCTGATTCTAATGGCAGAGGTTTCAGAACCAATTGAGGTTATCTTCACCTCGAAATTCTCCATGCAAGTCTAAAGGGCCACTAGGGACAATTGGGGAAAAGTACTGTAGCAGGTACAAATTTCACTGTTTAGTGTTTGGGAAAGAGCATGTTTAGCTAATTCCTATCTTCTGATTCTGTATTTACAGTCAGATCTGTCTTTCGAGACACTCATATTCTTGTATTAGCCTTTGTAGAATTTTTAATACAAGAGGACAAGCCTAGTTTGAGAGGCTTGGTCCAGCAGATGTAGCCCAGAGGGGGGGTGAACTGCTTTATCATTTTGATGTCTTTATTTGCTGAAGATGATATGCTAAAAAAAACTGATATAAAGTGTTAAACAACAAATATACATAACTTTCATACACACATAATCACCTACTTAGCTGCATAAAGTTATTTGTCTTATTCCGCAAGACATCAAACTTCAAGTATGTGTATGTCAAAGACTTCTAAGTGTTACTTCATTATTTCTTTAGGCAGAGCCTGTAGAGGGCCAGGTAGCCTCTGGAACTCATCCTCTCTTTAGAGGTGACATGTCCAGTGAATGCCCCTACAGTCTATCTCTGTATAAGAAATAAGAAGTTTTCACATTTACGGAGGTCACTTGGAGTGTATAGCTCAATTTGAAATTATGGGAAATGGATACCTTGCACCCTCAAACAAGTACATTCCATTTTCAGATCAGTTTTCTTGAATGGGGGTCTAATGTTTTTATCTGGGAGGGTTCTTTACCTTCCCCAAGGGATTATTATTTTCTTTAATAATTGGGATTCTGATTTGGGATTGATTCTCCCATTGTGGTTTTCTTTCAATGTGGTCTAGTCTCTCAACTACTTTTTCTAATGTTTTGTTAATAAAATAAAATTTGCCATCTAAGTTTGAAGTTTCTTCTTTGATAGTAACCCTCCTATCGTTTCATTCTGGCTTTTCTAGCAAGGATATTGATTTATACTCCAACAAAATTTAATTGCATTTGTTCTAAGGTGTTTGCATCCCTTTCTCTAAGTTGATATGCCATGTTTACATCAAAACAATCAGGGAATTTGAGCAGCACGGAATATGGAGTGGGCTTAAGATCTGTAGGAATAGAATTGTAAATACTGTTGTATCTGGTACAAAAATCTTAGACAGACTCATTGGGGGCCCTTTAGCAACATCAAATTCAGATAATATTTGTAAGGGATTTTTATTCTTTTCCCATTTATTTAGGAAAGATCTATGGAATGCATCTAAGTCTGCTATAGTACCAGCACCTAAATTTCTAAACCATGTTTTTACTTCTCCAGTTAAGCTTTGTGCAAATAACCTCATTCTGACATCAGACTCATCTATCTCATAAATTTCCAAAAAATCATTCATTCTGGTGATATGTTGTTGTGCAGTAATTTGTGAAAAATTATCAAACAATGGGATGTCCTTTTGGTAATTTTGGGCCATGTCATGGAGATTTTGAGGTAAGACCAAGGGAGCATATTTGGCTGCCATGGCTTGGATTCTTGCTAAAATAGGAGGTACAGTAGTGGTGGTAGGGATAGTGCTGGTTACAATAGTAGATGTGCTGAAGGCTGAACTTGAAGAGCTTGGAAAAGGAGATGAAAAAGAAGTAGTATGGCTAGTGCTTATGGTGGTGGTGGTTGTAGTGGATTTAGTGAATGACGGAAAAACTACTTTAGGCTGCAAGGGAAGCTCAGGGATGAATGGTTGTGTGGATGAAATAGCGATGGATTGAGGATATGATGAATATATGATCCTAGGCTGCAAAGGCAACTCAGGACTAACAGGCTCCGGGGGTGAACTGATAGTAGAATCTGTAAATGATGTGGCAGCATACAGAGTAGAATCTGCTGCTGGGAAGATGGTGGTATATAATTGACAAACTGGAGGTTTAAATTGAGACAAAAAATTGGCTAACTTTATAGCTTCATCAATGTCTTTAACTTTTGTGACACTTGTCCTTTTTACTGGACTTTGACTTTCAATTTTATCTGATTTAACAGGTGCCGAAATAACTTTCTGCTTTTCCTTCACAAAAGAAGTAAAAACAAGATCTAAAATAGTTTCCTTTAAATTATTTTCAGAATTGGTTCTAAATAGTGATTTTTCAAACTTCAAATCAAATTAAATATCTGATAAGCTTACTAATTATTTGGGCAAAGAATCAACTCTTTTCAGGGGTACTTCAGTTTCTGAACTAACAGTTTGTTTTTTCTTTTTTCCTATCTGGTCCAGATTGTCTACTATATCTGTAGGGTTGGGATCAGGGTTGGATCTAGTATAATATACTTTATTTGGAGCCAGAATCATTATTGTGTAAATACCCACAACCTTTAAACTTAATCTTAAATTAGGAAAGATATATTTAAAATATTCCTTCAAGATTAAACTTAAAACTGGAGAGTCGTTAGTTCCCCAGCTGAGTCGCCAGTATGTTATCACCCTAGTAATTCTTAGGTCGTGGGATTTTTTTTTAAAGTTAAATAAAACTAGGGGTAACCAAGAACCTCTTTTAGAATTCAGGATCTAGCCTTCCTGAGTTCTGGAGAGGGATCTCTCCTTAAGATTTAGTTTTGTTTTGTAATGGATTTTAGGCTAGCTATGAGTGGACAATTTGGTTTGATTTTTTGAATGTTGGTAGGATTAAAGGAATACAAGGGAAACCATAGAAAGATCTACCTAACCATTGGGAAATGGAGTCAAATTTATAGCAAACAAGACTAGAAAACTAAGGTCAAAAGAACAAATATACTAAGGGCAAGATAGATGATCTTCAGAGGGTTTAAAAAGAATATTTTGATGAAGTGGTATGATCTGGATTAAGGGCAGTTAAGAATCCTTAGATCACATAAAAGGAAGAGGGAAATTGAGGTCAAACGAGACTAAAGAGCAATTAAGAATTCTAAATTCTGGAAATCAGCAGAAAACATAAACATGAAAACTAGTAAAAACATAGAACTTTTTACACTGATTCTGTAATATCTTTCCTAGTTATTCATTTAAGATGGAAAATAACACAAGATGTATGAAAGAAATTTAAAGAAATAAATAATGAAAACTGGAAGATACAATACTCATCTAATTAGCACGAGGATCATTAGTTATGATGTCTATTTGCTTCAGTTTCCAGCCTGTTGCTTCAACTTAACTCACATAAAATCCCAATGTTTTCAACAAAAAAATCTATAGTAGTCTTGATAATTTTATTCCACCACAAATACTTCGAAGAATGAAGTATTTACACAAGAAAATTGTTTACAAAATATCTCAAAAGTTTGAGAGAATATTTCGAGAAAAAATAGGAATTATTACATAAGAAGAGGGACAGCTACAAAACAGATGGGCAAGCTGTCCTCTTTTACAAGAAAAATAGAACAGTTTATCTACTCAAACTGATTTTTGTTTAGCTAGAATTATTGTTGGCTATTGGGACATTATCTTGTGGAAAATAACTTGTAGTGTACTCCCCCTCTTTCACGTTCTTCTCAAATACTCTTTTACTCTGTTTCTTCACTGTTTACTGCTGTAAATTAAAAATAACCAGCAGTAACTCTTGTTTTTACTAATACAATTTGACCACTGATACTCTTTAACCATTGATTTTTCACCTTGATATACTTTGGCTTCAAATTTTCATAGTAAATCAGTGAATTCCTGCCATTGCTCTGCACTGGGAATTATCATACTCTTTAGCTTCCTGTAACTTTCATCTGCCTCAGTATACTTTGAAAAATTTGGTTTCACTATGAACATGTGCTTGATTTCATTCTGTAGGAAAAAAAAATTCTCAAAATATTGCAAAACTACTTTACCACTTGGAGATCCTTGTGGCAAAGGTTTGTTCACTTGCTCTTTAGCATAGGCTCTGATCTTCTGGTCATAGTCCTTCTGTGGCATCAATTTTTCATTTAAAGCATGAATATCTGGTAGGCCTGCTTCTTGCATTAGGTCATATTTGGTCTTGAATTTAGCAATTGATATATTCATAGTATCACACTTTTCTTCCAGATTATTCATAATGTTTCTTTTAGTGAGGAATTTTCTGATTTGAAGGATGGCCTTTGTTCCGTCAGCAATTTTCAACTCTTCTAATTCTTCCCTATTTTTGCTGTTCAAAAATGATATGAGTTGGACTGCTTGTGGTGGCTTATTTCCAAGTTCCTTCTTTGTTTTATCAATTTATGCAATGGCATCCTGTAACAAATCTTTCTGCTCATAAATGATCTGAATAGAAGGCCACTATGAGTGAATGCCTTCAATGATATTGGTCCATAAATAGTTTTTTATGTAGGCAACTTGATCAGTGAGATTTACTTCTTTTTGTAAAATCAACACCCTTTCTTCTAAATATTTTACTCTTTGCTCATGACCCTTTGAAGTTATCACAACATATTTATAGGCTGATTCCAAGTTTTGATTTTCCTTTTTCAAATTTTTAATCTCATCATTATTCAAATTCATTTCCTCCATATATTTTACCAAATCTGTGGCTCCTGTTTCCGTCCCTGTTTGTACCTTTGTATTTGAAGATGCAACAGCAGAAACATCTTTTGATGAAATTGACACTGTAGTTGCCAATTTCCCTTTTGGTGCCAGATGTTCTGCTAAGGTAGATGGTACAACAATACTTACTAATGGAATGACTGTGGGAATGACTTCTTTAGCCTTTTTCAAAGCTTCATTTTCCTTCATTAAAGCTTCAGTTTGGTTTTCCATTTCTCTAAGTTGAGCAGTCATCTTTAAAACCAACTGACTTAATTCATCATTTTCAGTCTTCTGTTGAAGGATCTCTTTGGCTTGGGGATGCTCACTCTGAGGAAATTTGAGTTGCCTCCTGAGAGCAGCAATATCTTCATTCTTCTGTTTGATCAAAGCCTTTGCTATTTCAATATTAGCTGGGTCAGCTCCAGCTTCAATTACCAAGTCCCTTAATGATTTGATTCTCAATTCTTTAGCATGCAAAGATGCTTTGTCTAATTTCATTTGTGTCTGCAGATATGATACAGTTTTTTGAAGCTTACGAGCACTCATTGTTTTATTGACCACTTTTGAATATGACATCTCTGTAGTGCTTCTATGGAAATCTATTTGGTTTAATTCATGAATAGCATCTGCATCTACCTCCAAATCTGTCTTTGAATAATATGCTACTATCTTAGGATCAGCCACTGTAGGCTTCAAGAATGAAATTATCAGTTTGTTGGAAGAATAATCAAAAGCAGTGAGAAGTCTATAATTATTTTCGGGTTTCTCTTTTAGAAATTTGGAATAGACTTCATTTTTTATTTCTTCATTATTCTCCCTGATTTTTCTGAATTTTATTTGAATGTCTGATTCTTTGTTATCAGTTTCCTTTGAGGAAGAAGGAAATTCTACATTAGTTTGTTTTTCAACCATCACTGTGTCTATATCCTGTGATTCAATTTGGACCTTTTGAAGTTCCTTGAGTGTATCATTTACTATTAATGTTGCCTCATCAACAGTCTGATGGCCATTATTGTCATCAATCTCTATTGCCTTATCCTTTTCTTCAGCAGTCAATTTACTTTTCTTTCTATAAATAATTCTAAATTTCTTGTCTGAAATAGCTTCTACTGTATAGCTGTCCTCTTCTCTGCTTCTTTTGTGTGAAACCTCTGTTTCTTTATCAACTGTAACAACTTATGAATTATCAACCTGTTTTTCCTGTACATTATCTGCCTGCATACTCTGTGTATCATCATCAATCAGAGTATGTACCTCCCACTCAATCTGATTGGCAAATTTCTCAATCTGTGGTTTGGAATCATGTAAGAAGGGAGTCAACTTACATTTTACTCTAATAGTGCTCAAAACACCCTGAGGGTCATATTTCCACATGAAGCTGTATTGGAATTTGTACTCTTTTAATTTGATATTTATTTCATTCACAGCTTCTCTATTGTTGACAATAAATGGACCAATTTGATTCTTGAGTTTGAATTGGGTCTTTTTCTTAGAGGCCATGAAATTCACTTCATCTGCATTTAAGATTTGCCTTAAATATTCTAAGGCAAAGATTCTAGTAGTTACAAACCTTGGTAATTTTTATGGAGCCAAGAGTGCACCATACACTCTAATCTCTGTATGATCCTTGTATAAATACCAATCCCCTATTTTAAAATTCTCAAACAAGCGTAAAATCCTTTTGGTCTCTTCATTTATTACTGGGATTGTCTCTTCTTTATTCAACAAGTTCATAGCTGTTATTATGAACAAATCATTGAAATATGTGTAGTTATACGGTGTTGTTGTCTTTCCTTAATAAAAATGTCCAAAACATTACTTGTGAAGTTTCCCTTCTACATCGATTTACGCAACTCAATAGGGAATTTTCTACTTGATACGAGAAAAGATGTAGTAGTACTGCAATTATATCTGATACCCCCTCCTTTTGGTAATTTTGTCAATTGGTAGTGCATGTTCTCAACAATAAGCTTAGCAAAATTGAAGATTATGGATGGAGGCTGGCCAGGATTCAATGTGGATAGAAAACCCAAGATAGAAGCATCAGTGAATTCATCATTGTCATATCCCAATATGAATGATAGCATGGAGACAATCTGCCTTGTACCCTCAGGGAAATCAAAGGTATCATAGGGTGGATTTACTTTGGGGACATTAACATGAGTTGGCCAAAAGGTCTAAAAGATATTGAACCTGGTAGGAAAATCTAAATCCAATTATATCTGGGTCAAGTCCTCAATTGACACTGAAACTGCCATAGGGTCATGGTTCATTTGCAGCATGGCATTAATGGACTCACCATTGATATAGAACATGACTTCCCTATCTTTATTAACAATACACCTCTGATCTGGAAGGTAATACAACTGACATAGTCTGACAAAATCTGGAGCCTGATGAGTAAGAGGAACAATATATTTTGGCAAACTGGAATCCCAAATGGGTACATCATTTTTAACCTTCTTTACAGATTTTCCAAAACACCAATTGTGGACTTCTAGCAGGTTGAATTCAACTGAAGGATCAAAGATTCTATAATCAACATCAATCAATGAGCTACTTTAGTAAGAATTTATGGGTGGTTGAACAGGTCTGACTACTTTAGTAGTTTCAGCAGTAAGGGCAGGAGTAGGCTTATTGATTTTAGAAGGTTCAGGCTGTGGTAACTTGCTAGAGACATTTTTCTGGGATTTTGGACCTCCAGACTTGGGAGTGACTTGTTTCTTGGTCATTTTGAATGAACAGAGCAAGATTATACAGTTTGCTAAGTTCTTTTTGAGAAAAAAGAGGCAATTGAAAGGCTTTTCAGGCAAAAATCAGACTCTGAGTAGGGTTTTAGGGTAACAAAAAAGGTTTATAAGGCACAGAGGGCTAGAAGATAACTTTCAAAAGCTTTCAAGTTACTTTAATCAGTGAAAGTAGCTTTAGAATGGATAAAAACTCTTTGAAACTGAAACAGCGGATTCTAGAAAAAATTTGACAGGGTTTCCCCTGTATTTTGGAGGTTAAGGGAACTCTCAGATGGATAATTTGGATTTATTTCAGTATTGACAGTCTAATTGAGGTATTTTCCTTTGAAATTGAGAGTTTTTATAGGTTGGATTGATGAAAAATAACTTTGATAGGTATGGTTGCGGTCGTGAGGGGTTGCTGGTCTGCAACGGTCTTCAATTCAATTGCAATTTGCTTGGCAAAGGTCGTGTAAATTCTCCGAGAGTAAATTTCAGAGGAAGTGGCTTTTTAGAACGACACACAGTTTCAAAGAAGGCTCTGTAATGGCGTCTGAAGGCTCAGCAGTAGTATCAATGGGTTTAATGGTAAAATGTGTGAAATATAATGAAAATAGTGAGAAAACTAAGGCATAAAACCTTAAGTCTAATCAAGATTCAATCACATTTATTGCAGGTAGGATATTAATGGCGGGAGCGGTTTTATTTTGGACTGGGTGGTTTTCGCGTAGGTTTGAAGTGGTAAGTTTTTTTTACCTTTTGGCACGCGATCGAATGAAAAGGGGACACGAAGGCAGCGGGCGGTATTAAGAAACAGCTTTTATTGCGCGATTTTTTGAAAACTTTGGTCGATCATTTTGGTTGCGCGATATTGGATTTACACCGTCGGATCTGATTCCGAGATGCGAACGGTCAGGATTTAACTCAAAGTTGCAGGGTAAGTGAAGTGGGGCCGAGGCTTTAAATGTCAGTCGTAGATCTAGTGAGTGGAGATCTACGGTCACAAATTAATGCGATGGGAAATGGTGGGGACGTGGGAAATGAGTTGTCGGGTGTAATTAGGATCGTTAGATTAAAAATTTATTGAAAATCTAACGGTTGTTATTCAATGTGATGGGTGTTACACCATTTTTTGGTCATCTAACCTATTACCATTAGATGGACCCAAGTACACCATGTAAGACCAATTTTACCCTAAGTAAAATTGCCTTCACTATGTTAAATAACTTAATAAACCACATTTATTAGGTTATTTATGGTCTAAACAGGAAACCCCAAAAGGAAATATTAAACAAACCTATATTTGTTTGATTTTCCTCATGGAATAATTAATTCAACCATAATTTAATTATTATTCCCAGTCATGTTTAACCCAAAAACAAAGAAATTAATTAGATAAACCTTTATTTATCTTATTATTTTCTAGGAATAATTATTTAAATCTTATTTAGATAATCTTCCTTGTTAAATATGACCGAATCACCCACAAATAATTAAATAAATCATTATTTATTTAATTATCTTTCAACCACTTCCTTAAATAATTAAATAAATCATTATTTATTTGATTATCTTTCAACCATTTCCTTAAAAAGATAAATAAATCATTTATTTATTTATTTTTGACAAATAAAGGGATATGACCCAAGTCAAATACTTTTTCCCTCCAACAAATATAATAAAATATTCCATAAAAGGTGGATCTAGATTTGGTTAACATTATTTTAATCATGCACCAAGATCTATAATGACCCAATATTTTGTTATAAATAGGAGGGTTTTTCCCATCATTCTTCACCTTTTGTTGCCTATTAGATCACTCTGGATCTATACACTTGGTCACATTTTTCCATCATTTGTTGTGTGAGCTCCCATTGAGCTCTATTCTTTACATTGGGTTTTCTACACCAACAAGAGAGAGAAATCTTAGATCTGAAGTGCTGAGGACTTCCAAGAACCCATCCCGCCGAGGAGAATTGGATACGCCTTCTTGTTTTCCTCCCAGGTGCCCAATTAATATAAAAATTCTTTCAAAAATTGTTCTTGTCTTGTCTATTGGTATATGGAGCAAACCCTTGTTTTTTCTGTTTAATGTCTTTCCATGCATAGATCTGGTTTTTGCAGCTCTTTTATGTTCAACTAACCGCAGATCTGAAGATATTGGCAGCCACTTTTGTTGTTAGGGCTATTAGTTATGCGTAGCTAAAGTGGTCCTTTTTCGTACACTTCGACAAAGGATTCATACTAACAATGGGGAAGGATGGAATATAAAGTCAAGCAATTGCGTTGGATATGGATCATTAGATTTTAATGGGATAATGATCGGACGGCTGTGGTTCTACGCGACAGGGAAGGATGAGGCCTGAGGGATATTTCATCGCATTCATTTTTAACCGTAGGATCAATGGGTCAAGGAAATCGGATGGTCGATATTAAGCCCGAAGGCAAGGAGGGATTTTAGCAAGATTTATGTATAAAAAGGCTTTATACATTGAATAAAGTGGATGGGCGGGGTATTAAAGGGTTTTAACCAAGGTTAGGACTTTGGTAAAAGGGTATGTATCAGGGAAAATAGATAGTTTAAGGTTTTAAACTTGGGTTAGGTAATCGAGAAAGGGAAAATATTAACAGATGCATGGTTTTTTTTTTTTTTTTTTTTTTTTTTTTTTTTTTTTTTTTTTTGTAAGTTTGGTTTAAATTAAACTTCGGGATTCTTTTTGTTTTAAACATATATAAAATATGTTTAAAATATTTTCTTTGTATATTTATTATATAGTTAATTAAATCAAAAATATTTAATAACCATAAGGGGTGGGATATTTACATAAAGTTATTTTTAGCCAAAGGGGATTTAATGTGGATTTTATTTAAACATGTGGGGATAATAAACTTTGGCTTAAAGTTATATTAATGGGTTTTTGGAGTTATTTAATAAAAGGAAGTTATATTAAATAGGAGAAGATTATTTTCTAGGGAATTATTAAATAAGTTAAAGTTAATATGACAAGGGAAAAATGGATACTCAAAATACATTAATATAACTAAGAAAAGTGAAGTTTAAAGGCAAATTCGCATTATAATAACTTCATCACTCAAACTTAGGATAAAATGTCATTTTGAGGGTTTTATGCTTTCATGAGATGTGGGAAGTTAACTAAATGGGGATTAGAACATCATTAAGTAAAAATGAGGTTCTACTTATGATTTTTCAGGGAAATGAATGCATGAATGGAAAATGATGTGATTTTTGGGATTAATATAGACATTTAATATTTTCAACTAATCAGCCATAGAGCCTTGGGTCCGGTCCCAACAAAAGTCAAGGAAATTCCTTGAGCCTTTCTGACTGATAGTTTAGAATGATAAATGGCTATGGGGAAGGGAATTTAGTTATTTGTAGCCCTGGTGAATAATATTTACAATGATGTTTATCACCTTCTTCTACCTACCCAATTTTAACTGCTAACATTTTTTCTTCCATTTTGATTAGGTGCATTTGAGCTAGGAACTTTTACAACATTTATTCTTTCTGAAAGCAATAAAACTATCTAATTCTACACTTATTTCATTCAGGAATCCAGATTAAACTGTTGGATTCACTTATTCTCTATCTACCTACTGAATTGTCATGATTAAAATGTATGACAATTCTTTATTCTCTATCTACAACAAGTGAAATTGAAACATGACAAGTCAAGATTAAACTATTTAAATCATCATGGATTATGGCATTTATTAACACTCTGCCATAATCAACTATAAAAGGTAAAATTAGTGGTATTTAGACTTGCACACTTTCATGTTTTATTCATCTTTTTCTTTTGGGGTCTATTATTTTTTCTAAGTCCTTTGATTTTTCTTTTAGGACTTTTTACCCTCTTTTTTATTTTTATTTTTTTATTTTTTTTTTATTTTTTACAAAATATGGGAATACAACTTGCAGAAGGAAAATTATGTACATATTTACAAGATTACCATCAGTCAAGTCAAAATTATGAATCCTATATTTATAGGTCACTAACAGGCTCTCTGTTACACGTTATTTTTCCACCATGACATTTGACTGTCAATATAGGTTCATCATTACCTGTATTACACTCCCTTAGAAGTCTAAAAACCATAATGTTCCTAAACCAAGTCTTGGAATTAGAGAAAAGCTCATTAAAACCCTAAAAATTCTAACTCCGCACTTTTCCTAGCCCTTGCCTACGGATCCGTAGATATTTTCTCTATAGCCTGCAGCACATCCCGCACGTTTTGCATATTAAACCTACGAACCCCCGTAAAAATTCAAATAAAGGAAAAATTAAGTTCTAGAAGCCCAACTGGACAAATAATCTCCCAACTAGAAGCTTCTAGAAGCGTGTTCAGTTCGAGCTTTATCCTATAATTCATGAGCTCTATCCCTTTACTCATGGAGTTTATCCCTTGGTATATGAAGCTCAAATCCCTTCATGAGAGGAATCCATCCCCCTCTTCATGGAACTGAAACTACCTCCATTTCCCTATAAATTGAGCTCATGTTTCAGTCTCAAGGGTAGATGGTATCTTGAAAAGGTAGACATATATATTAGTTGCTAAAGAATTTTTTAAAGAGAGCATACTCTCTATACTAGCCATTTTTTATATGAGAATGATCACATACTCATGTCCATAACTTTATGCTAGTTTAGAGAGAATAAGGCTTGTCAATCTGAGAGAAAACGATTGTTTGGGACACCGGAATAACCTGTATAACTTCAAGAAGAAAGGTTGTAAGGTTACTTCTTATTATACAAGTTAATACAAATGGATTTCATTTTCTAATTGAATTGTTCATGTATCTATTTGAGTATTTCAATTCTTGGATTCCTTGATCACTGAGATAGATTAGTGTTTTCTCAATTATTATATCTTGCAGGTGCTTTTAATACTTTTATTTGTCTTTGATTGCAGGTTTCACATGCTGAAGTGACCTTTATTGGAGCGACTGGATAGAATATTTCGGCAAGTGTTGGACTTCAAGTAGGGGCATGTCCTCGTACTTTGTTATTAATAATTATAAATCACAAATGATCTAGAGAAAATGGTTTGCATTTGGTTGTTTGTTTCTAGATATCCTTAGGATACTAGGGAGATCGTTCTTGTCCGCAAGAAGGATTTATCCGCATAACACTCTCATAGTCCTAGTAGAAGAAAAGTGAATAATATGGATGTCTACTTACAACCACTGGTAGATGAATTGAAGGAATTATGGGATGGGATAAACGTATACGATGTATCAAGACCCATCGCAGCAGAGAGGAGTTTTATGTTGTATGGCATATGTGCTTACACGGCACATGATTATCCAGGATTAGGAGTTTGCTATGGTAAATTACATGATTTTTTTATATACGTAACAATATTCTTTTGCATATTAGTTATTTAATTCATTTTAATTGTTCTGATCTTCATGATATTCGTTAACGTGCCATGCATATTAATTGTATACAATAATCTTGCAGGTCTTGTAACAAAATGGTATTTTGGATGTAAATGTTGTGGACCTTCTCTGAAAGCTATATGGTCCAAGGACCTACAAAATCTAGTGTATGATTGCTCCAAGGTATTCCTCCCAGAAGAGCAGCATCTGCTTATGGTAAATGAGAGAGAGCCCAAAGGCCTCCAGTAACGACACCAACTGAATGGATTAAATCATATGAGAGAGAGAGAAGTAGAAGGAGTTCATAGAAATGTTTTATTCAAATGGGGAGCCTATGTTCGATGATCCAGAATTCTTCAACATCTATGTTGAGAAATTTCCCATTGGGATGAAAAGGAAATCTATATTTTTCAACCTCCCATATTGGGAGCATCTTAAGATTACCCACTTATTAGATCCCATGCATATATTTAAAAATGTTTCATCTTCTTTATGGGGGCACATATCATCGAAAAAAAGTGACACATTGGTTGTTAGGAAATATCTTATTACTTCAAAAACTAAAAAGAAACATTGGCCAAGATGATTAGAAAGTACATGATCAGAGGTAGGTGTTGGTCCCTCTAATTCATGGTATTTCAAATAAGGTGATGTCCCATGGATTTTTTAAAAATATGATATTTCTTTGGCAAAGGAAGTTATAATGTGTGTGAGGGTGCCATCTTCATACGGGTCTTCACTACGATGCTGCTTCACCGTGGATGACCATTTTTCGGGTTTGAAATCGCATGACCATCTGAATCTTCTAAGAGTACGTATAATGTCAAAAGCATGGTTTTATTATTTTTTATATTAATAAATTTTATCCCATGAAGGGATCATAAAACATAACTAATTTTGTATATTATTGCACGTGTTTATAACTTTGCAGTGTCATTATCCTTTGTTTGTGTGTGGGTGTTTGAAACATGAATTCCCTCAAGACCTAGGACATGCCATATCTAAATTATCTGCATGTGCATGTTGAATCACGTCAAAGGAGATTCATGTGGCTAGCATTCCACGGTGGCATCAAGAGATAGTTGAGATTGTTTGTATGTTTGAGAAGGAACTGCCGACGAGTTTCATGGACTTGCCGGTTCATATTCAAATCCACCTAGTAGATGAGGTTGAATTATTTGGGGTGGTTTCTTGTCGTCGGATGTTCTTCTTAGAGAGGTACATGAAGAAATTGAAAGGTTTTGTTCGAAAATGGGCAAAACCCGAGGGGTCTATGGTAGAGGGGTACATATAGTATGAGTCTTTCTATTATGCGAGTGAGTACATCAATCATATCAAAAACGGACTGGGTGTGGTGATTTGGGATGATGAAAGGGATGAAGATAAAAGAGAAAGGGAGTTTCTCCAAACGAGTGGAAAAAATCGCTTGATAAAGATAAGCGACTTATAATTTTTCAAATTTACACAAAGTAAATATTCATGTTGAAATTCGATATAATGTATATTTTCAGCTCTATGTACTATATAATGTTGGTTTGATTTCATCAACGAATGCAAAAATTGAAGCAATCAATAAATTCGTTCTTTACAATTCTAAAGCGACACACCTGTGGGTCGCATTGTACGAACAAAAGAGGATGAACTAGGATAGTGACAAGAAAGAATTCAGGTGGTTGAATGGTAGAAGTGTGCCTTATCCCGATCATTTAAAGAAAATATGCCAAAAATATGCCCCAACAGTTGGGTTGCTGACCAAGTCAGAGAGAAATACGGTGCAACCGGTCGTTACCCGTGTGTTGAAGAGGATGCGCTAAACGTAGGGATTGGGTGCAGCAACTCGGTAATAATATATTTAATTTCTATGTACATTTGAAACTTAATAATGCACCTTTCAAATGTAATTACATCTATATCTCATATTTTAACAATTGGGTTATTATAAGACACATGACACCATGATTTTTTTAACTTTTTTATAATAGGTGCATTTGTTCCCATCTATGTCGACATATGAACACCATTTTTTGCACAGAAAATGTCGATGCTAGAAACATCACACAAGACTGTGGAGTGGAAGTCGAGTTCGATCAATCTATTCGATCTAGCCACTGTGATCAAAACCTAGTACAAGGGACGTTAAGTTACGTCAGAAAGATACAAGGATCATTGAAGTGGATTTCTCTTCTTTCTAATGTGTTATTTTAGGTGCAAGTGGTGGGACACCTTTGATCAGAATAATGTAAAGGGAGATCGCGATAGTAGTTGGCTGATATGTATCAACTCTAGAAAGATGTGGGATGAAGCTAAGGAGCCCTATGTTTTCCCCAAACATTGCAACCAGGTTTTTTTTTACCCAAATGTGTTGGATAGGGATTGGTCATTCGTATTGAGACATGACCCTAGATCAAAACATATTTTTGAGAACAATAGTGTTATCATATCATGCGAGATGGAAGATAATGAATGAGGGTGATCATGAGAACCGAGAGTGATATGGTACATGTGTTATTTCATCAATATTTATACTTTTTAAGATGGGTTTTTCAAAAAATTATAATATGTATTTTGAATTAAATGGTAATTTCCATTGTCTTAATGGTAAAATCAATATTTCACTTGATAATTTGCAATTATGTTGATCTCAAAAACAACGGCGTACTATATAAAGTTCTTTTTTTTATGTAAGATCATAATAAAATAATGATAATTCTAAAGTACATGAATTTATTTGCATTATTTTCTAAACTTTATTATGTTACAAAAATTCGTATTATTCTAGATTTATTATTTTACAATTATTTAAAATTTTACAAATTTACAAATTTAAAAATTTTAATAAAATCATTTCACATTAATACAATTAAAACTTTACAAATATTTTACATACAATTAGAATTAGAATTACAATATTAATTACAATTTTACAATTTCACATACAATTACAATCAAAATTACAATTACAATTTTAGAATATTACATACAATTACAATCATTTCACAGTAATACAATTAAAATTTTACAAATATTTTACATAGAATTACAATTACAATTACAATTTTAAAAATTTAAAATTTACAATTACAATTACAATTTTACAAATTTACATATATATCATTACAATTACAATTTTAGAATTTTACATACAATTACAATTACAATCATTTCACAATAAAATAAGTATTACAATTACAATAAAAAAAAATTATAAATATTTTACATTGAATTACAATTACAATTTTAGAATTTTACATACAATTAGAATTACAAATATTACAATTTTACAATATCATGATCATTTAATATTAAATTAATTAATAAACATCACGATCATGATAACCATCCTACAAACATCATATTCGACTAAAAAACACATCCAAAATTGCTAACATCGTCGTGATCATCATAATCTAACAAAACACAATTAGCATTGTATAACATCATCACAACACAAACATCGAATATACATCTCATGTGAAATAATTGCTATCACATACACATCTATCTGCAAGCTGCACATTAAATGAACATATCTAACATGACCTAACAATATACACATCATGATGATCACCAACATGTAAATTAAGTACAATTGCAACATGAACATAAAATACATTGACGACATATATATATATATATATAATTGAATAATGTCAAAAATATACAACTGTAATATAAATGTCATATATCAGCTGGTGGTACATCATCAATAGTAGCATTAGTCGAGGCCTGCTCAGTCAATGGTGCAGCCTCGACAAGCTTAGATACATGATGATCATCACGTGCCTGTTGATCTGCTACTGGTACCTCATGCTGATCAGGACCAACTGTCGGTTTCTCGTCGCGATGACTCGACATGGTCAATTGTCCAACCTGCTCATGATCATGAGTACTGTTGGATGCTGCAGGCTGCTGACTCGACGTGGTCGATGGTCCATCTTACTCTCCATGATGACTATTGCTTGATGCTAGTGGAGGCTACTCATTTGGCGCAGCGTGAGGTGAACAATGATCACTCCCCTGATCGTGATCATCATATGATGTGTCGCTGCTCGCGGACTGTCGATCATGTGCTGCGTCTCGACCATGCTTATAATGTGTAAGGGTCCTCCTCAACCGCGTAACTAAGGTCGTAGCTCCTATGACATGCTACATCAAGTTGTACATGTCACGCGGCATGACTCTCCACATATGTACCAGCCTACCATCGGCTTGTATGTCTCTCATAGTAGCGATCATGACTCATGCCTCAACAATCAATGCACAGAGTTGATCGCCCAAATCCATCCTCAATCTGCTATCAAGCCTACCGCGCCTAGCAAAAGGAGGTACCGGTGCACCAATAAGAGTAGGCCTCTGTGCACCGACCTCATGATCCTTGGCATCTGTCATATCCTGATCGTCATCAGGATCCACACCTAGATAATTTGGTGGCACTGGCATGTCCTCGCCATCAAAATACCCAATGTCTGCAAAATATATACAAGTACAAAAAAATAATTAGACAATTTCATTAAACAATCTAATAAAAACAAGTTAAAAAACATGTTAGAATAAATTTAAATAAAACAGTAATGTTACCTCTATCACCCGGCAACTCATCATCTGTGAAGAGGATGTTG
Source organism: Pinus albicaulis (assembly GCA_034641835.2). NCBI lineage: Eukaryota > Viridiplantae > Streptophyta > Pinopsida > Pinales > Pinaceae > Pinus > Pinus albicaulis. The sequence goes on from CM076574.1 coordinate 1,018,073,468, forward strand.
GCACACCCTTTCCAATCCAAACCAGCATAAGGACAGGGGACCAAAACAAAGGGATGCTTGTCAACAGTGGCTAGTAACTCCAGTGCATCATGTGATATCCTTGCGGAAAACTCAATCTCGCCCCTCTTGGGCATCATTTGTCCCCACATGTGCATCCGTGCCTCCAACATCGGCCTACGAGGTTGTCGAAAAAAATTAGGTCTTGTCTCTGGAAACCTCTCAAAAAATAAACAAAAAATCTCTGAAGTAAAAGGGAAGTTGACCCTCCCTTGTGCATGAGCACGACATCTATCTAAGGCTGTACAGAACTACGGAAAAAAAATGGCAGACCACCTGACAAGTCGTGGCTCCTGTACAAAAGAATCAACATAATATAGAAGCGGGAAAATAATGCGTTGCTCGTCGCTAGTGTTGTGTGAAATGGTTGAAATCAGAAGTGAGAGGCACCTCACCTCCTCACTACCAAATGCAGCAATATGTAACTAACCTCTAGGAACCTGAAAATATGAAGGAGACAGTATATTCGCGCTATTGTATCTCTGAGAGTACACCAACTGAATCCTTACTGCATAGCCATCTGGAACCTCTATGAGTGATGGAAAATCCACCCCTCTCCTTGATAGCCCTATAATGAAATAAATTTCCTCATGTTGTGTAGGTAAATCCCCTCTGCAGACAAAGGCGATCCCTCTAGCCCTAGGGTGGGTCTAGCAGCAAGAGGACATGTTAATGCGTCAATTCATATTTAATGAAACTAAGTTAGGATAGATTTTCCTACCTTTGATCCAACGTAGTTGTCGAAGCTGTGGCGGCAGTCTCCCGTTCTTCATCTCGACACGTCGCGATCCTTCAGATATGGTACTCAGGTGCCTGCATAAATATCAGAGAACGAAAGTAGCATATGAAACAATGTTTGCACTCATAACTATATAACTCGTCAAGAAGAATTAAATGTATTGCGTAATATCAATCACATCAACACGAGACGGGAACCAAAACCTCAGTCATGTATATATTAAGAGAAAGAAAGAGATGACAACCAAATGAGCCTTGACATCGCAGCCTCCTTCAGCGGGTCCAATCAAAATGAGTCTCGAGCATTCGTCAAGGAATTTGGACGTGGTGAGGTAATAAGCCTAAGATCTCTCTCAACAGGGGTCTCTCTCTGCTCTATCTCACACCAGCTATATCAAACTGTTTCAGAAAAGTGTTCAACAATTCCTATTCAGCTAGTTGCATCTATGTGAGAGAGATGTATTTATAGAAGGAGAGGAGGAGGTTAGTATCCCTCATATGGTGGAAGGGAGGCCTTATCCTTTGGTAGGTTGCCCCAAAAGGAGGAAACAAGAAGCCAAAGTAAGGTGCTCGACATTATTCAGTCGAACAACCCAAGCTGACTCGCTCACAAAGTAGTTAGCATGGAAGCTTCGCTTCTATATTTAAAAAAAAAATTAAAAACAGCTTGGCGCGGGCAGCTCACTGAGACAGGGCGCCAATGGGCGCAAGGCCCAGTGTTAATTTCCTTTAATTGCACGAGGCCATAAATACCTGTCAGTGCCAACCCAAAATCATCTGTTTTTTATGGTCTGTTCCAAGAAAATTCAACAGAGGAAATGTTCTTCTCATGGCAAGGGATGCAATGACACTTTTTGCAAGCCATGACACTTCATATAAGTCACAGAAATGGTCCTCTAATGTGTGGTATGAGTATTGCAGGGATGGTGACAAAATATTGTGTAACAGATGCCCCCTAAAGCATGAGGTCCGAGAGAGAGGGAGGATTGAAATGCTTTACGAGAATGCGTTCGAACCAAACACCGTTGTCGGAAGACCTGCAAGTACAAATACAACTGATATCTCTAATACATGAACATGTGGCATGGGCACAGCCATCCATAATGGAGTACATAAAAACTGAGATCCGATGTATGGACGCAGCCATCCAGCAATACATTAGGGGAATTTTGAGGTCTAAAATGGGCCTCCTAAGGAAAATGTACTATCAAAATTCACTTTATGAGAACCAATCACATTTTAGGGGATGACATCATCCCTAATGGTTAAGGTGGCATTGCTTGAGTTAAAGGTACTTACTTGTCACATTCTCAATGGTGGATAAAAACTCATGGTTAACCATGTTAGTGCTCTATGTACTTTTAAAGTCATAAAGTAAAGTAATCATAATAAATGTGATTTCACACTTTTTGAATAAAATAATATTATTGTCATTTCATATTTCTTGAAAGAAACAATGCATATTCCTATAAATCTATTATATTATATTATATTATTTTTATATAGTATATCAATTACATGTTATTATACAATTTAAATAATATAAATTTTAATTAATAACATATAATATAATTAAGAATTTATAAATTTATATTTATATTTTATTTTAAGTTATTTAAGTACAAAGGACAAATGCATTAGTTGTTCAATGATAATGGTTTTTTCTTGAAAACCTCATTCTTATTTATAGTCACATCAATACAATTTTTTTATTAATTTTATTTTGGTACAACTTTTGAATTGAATTTAACTATGGTTACATGGATTGTGGTGCAAAAAGTGAATTGCAAATTAATAAATATTATTTTATTGGTTTAGCTATTATTTTATTATTTCCTTAGGAGGCCCATTTTAGACCTCAAAATTCTCCTAATGAGGATCAACAAATAGACTCAGATATGGTCGTAGCCATCCAATCAAAAGAGTCATGCATATAGTCATGATAAACCAAAATATCTCGTAGCCTGGATCTCATCGGAAAAAACCCAGGGTCTTGCGCTCCATCTCGACCCAAACAAGTACAAATTCAAACATGCGAATATGTGAGCTGAAGTCGAACATGCAAGAAAGTCACCTAATTACCAACTAATGATGAAAGTTATTAACATGCACAAGAGAAACCGCTAATAATGACAATGGATCTCAAGGTATAACTAGTACAATCCACGAAATGTGAACAGTGATCTGGCGTCGAACACCCGCAAAATCACTCGATCGAATGCCAATGGTGTGGACTTGTCGTCGAATGCGAAGAACTTGCCATTGAGGCATGAAAGCTCCAAGGTACCGGAAGGGAGTCTCTAGATCAACTTCCTGGATAATCAGCTGAAGTTGATAGGAAGTGACCCGGTCGAAGGAGGGCCATAATGTTTACCACATCATCAACACGAGACAGAGGAACATGATGATAGTGAATCAGGACCAAAAAGAGGATCAGAGGGAGGTTGAAAACTTCTCTTGAACATATCAGCGACACGATTCTGGATTTGGAAGTATTTGAAATCAAGGGATCTGAGGTCATGATGACGTGGAAAGAGAATATGAGAGGTCAAAACACGTTACCCAAACCCATGGAGGCAAAAATGATGAAATGAGATGTCCCCAACCCAACATGAATGAAGATGGGTTTCATGTTCAAGAGCGACATACTGCCGACACGACTGAGAACTGGTTCCATTTTCCCCCACCATTGCTGGCGAGTACCCCAATTATTTTTGGAAAACAAGATTGAAGGGGATATCATGTGCTTGTCATGTAAGTTTGTCCTTCAGACAAATCCATCCTAGTACATTTTACGAACCCTAGGAAGGAGGAACTCGTTACACTGAAATTTGTCACCATGACATTTTACTTTCGATATGGGTTCATCATTACTCATATATTACTCCCTTAGAAGTCTACGACATCAAAGTTCCGAAAATCAAGCCTTGAAATTGAGAGAAAGCTCATAAAAGTCTTAAAAACACTTGTACCGCACTTTCTCTTAACATTTCCTGAGATGCCGCACTTTTTTGCTCTAAATCATGTGGAGCTAAAGACACTTTTTATTCATTAAAGGTGCGGACCCCTGTAAAAGGTAAAACAAAGGCGGAAAGTAACATTTAGAAACCCAACAGTCAAATCTGGAAGCTTGTAGAAGCAATTATCTGGTCGAAGGTTCGCTCCTATCATGTATGTTCATTCCTCCATTATGGGAGCCTACCCCTTGGTTTATGGAGCTCAATCCCTTCAAAAGAGGACTCTATCCCTTCCATTTTGGAGCTGTAACCACTTTCCTTTTCCTATAAATTGAAGCTTTGGTTCAGTTTCAAGGGATGGATACTTTGAGAATTGGAGTTAGGGAGTTAGACTTGGAGAATTTTTTAGGAGAAAATTTGTAGAGACTCATACTCTCATAGCCAATCATTATATGGGAATGATTACACACCCATGTGCTTTTAGCTGAGAGAGTGAAAGGCTTGTCATAGTAAAGGAAACACCTATTCTGGACCCCAGGAAGGCCTGTATGACATCAAGGCGGACACGGTTGTAAGGCTCTTCTTTATTTAAGTTAATACGAATGAATATTGTTTTCTCAATGGGTTATTTAATTAATTATCTCATTTCTTGAATTCCTTGATCATCTTGATAGATGTTTGATTCATGAATTGATTTATTATACAGGTGCTTTTGATCTTTTCTTGTGTTTTTGATTGCAGATCCTTGACGACGACTTTCTTCAAGCCACTGGAAAGAAGATCAACACTGGACTACAAGTAGGTTTCTAAAACCCTGTTATAATTAATTCCATGTCAAACAATATCTAGAGAAAATATTTTTTATTTGTCCGTTTGTTGCTAGCTGTCGATAAGACACTTGGGAGGTTTGTCTTGTCCGCAAGAACGACTTATCCGTCCAACAAAATGGCGACTCCGCTGGGGAATGGATCTTGAACTTTGATTTCTTTTATTTTTGACTTGTGGATTTATTTTTTCTGATTTTGATTGATTTATACTGGCTCGGGTAGTTATCCCTGTAGAATCCTTGACAAATGTTTTAGAGTTTTTTTATTTTTCTTTTAGTTTTCTGGTATCCGCACTTTTCTTTTAGAAACAGTGCGGGCATCTCTGCTCTTTTCTTGTATAAACAGTGCGAGACCGCACCTGTTTACACTGAAACCTGCGGACCCTGTGAAAAATTTTAGAAAACCTTAAAATTATCTTTTTTGGATCAGTTTGTTAGATTCTTAGTATATACCCAGACTTGTATTTTCTATCAGAAAGCCGTGTATGAATTTCTTTCAGCAACTCTTACAATCTCATCAGTCTCTGTTAAGTTAATTGGGTGTTTTGAGTTTCTTTTTTAGAGAAATTCTTAATTTTATTTTCTTTGGTCATTACTTCAAGGTTTCTCTCAGTCTCTTAACAATTTTACATCTTTTTTCTTTTGTTTGGCTAAATTGTTTCTGAGTGTTAATCGCCTTTGAGTGTTTTTATTTTTTGATCTTTGGAATTCTCACCCAATTTTCTTTACTTACACTTGATTGGTTCTTAGATTACATTAGAATCATCTTGTGTTTGAGAATTCTCATTTTCAGAATATGAATGAAAAATGTGCATAGATTACATTTTCATACTTTTCAAAGTGAATTGTGCATAGATTACAACTGCATAGTTTACATTCTGAAAAATCAATCGTAGATTTAGATCAATTTATTTGATTTGAATTTACATGTTTTCATGCTTGTTTTAAAACATAAAAAAAAAAAATTGTTTTGAATTGATAAGCATTAGTTTTTCTTAATGAAATTAGTGCATTAGAGAATTTGTTATATTTTCTCTTATTTATCAATTTTTGCATTATTGGAAGTGAATGGAAACTCTCTCCCTACTTTAATTAGGATTCATCGAATTGAAAATATTACATTATCATATTCGATTGCATTCAGTTTTGGGTCGGGTCATAACACCATTGGTTTCATATCCATTTACCCTTTGAGTAATAACAGCCTAAATAACACAGTGCTTAATTAAAATTCATCTAGTAATTTTTACATTTTTAGGGCTCTTTCCACCAACATAGCTCAGGCTAGTGTCTTGGAATATGTTTTAGTTAACTCTCCAAGACAGTAAAACAAACAAGTAGTCGATCTTGCAGTAGGAAAATTCCAATAGTGGCATGTATGCTCTGGGAAGCTCTTCCTAAAGGAGTCAAGCACGAGATCATATCCAAACCAGTGAGGTAATAAATCCTTCCACATTGGGGACGATAGAAGATATACACGTATTAACAACAGTAAACCTCGGATTGACCATTGTCGAGGACCCTGGGGTCACTTTTCGGTAAACCTTGGATTATGTCAAGGAGCCTTCAAGGGGATTGAGCTTTGTTACTCTGCCCTTGCGTGTGTGTCGGATCGTAGACTGTTCCCCCCAGTATATTCGTTTCAGTTGGTAACCTTAGTGGCCATAATCTATAGGATTCTTTCCCAAGGTGACGGTGGAGGGAAGATCCCACTGTACCTAGAACAGATGTCGGCTAGACTCACTTGGACTCTCCGGAGGGTTATCTTCACTCGAGATGGTATAGTGGAGAAACTTGCACCGGTCTGTTTCATTAAGCAGGTTGTCGGGGTAACTGTTCCAACCGCCATTTCTGCATTAAAATTCTACGATGCTGGATTTCATTACCAACTAGTGTTTTTAGTGCGAAAATCTATTGTTTGTGTGTGGTTTGACTCCTAGATTTGATAGCGCGTGTTCATTTGTTTGTTTTTACTTTCAAAGACCATAGGTGTGATTTGTGAATTTTAATTGTTAGGTGTGAATTGTGAACTGTTAATTTTAGTTTTAAAATCGTTAATAAAATTCACTGAAGTTGAATATAATGGCAACTGCTCCGGAATGTACCTGTAGAAATTATATACAATATGCATGTATATATTCGGACTCTCCTAATCTCACAATATTTAACTTCTTTCAAAATACAGAATCCTTCCACTATAATTCTTGCAGAAATTTAATCAACAATTGCAAAACACATGAAGCAATAAAAACACACATAACACAGTTGTTTAACGGGAAAGCCTAAAGCTAAAATCCCCAACTATCATATTATGTATCATGGAGATCATATGAAAATATCATACAAACATACAAAGCTTATCACAAGCTCTCAGTACAGTACAATCGTCATACACTAATCAGGCCCAATCTTGCAAATCCATGCACCGATCTTTGCCACCTGCTAGCCTGCCTCCACTGCGCAATCCAAGATTATTACAAAGACCAATTCAATGTAATCCCACTCTCATTGACTGCGTTATTATCATTGGCAACTCCAATGTATATATAGATGCAATTCATGCATCACTATAGTCACAACAGATAGTCTATCTTGCCCTTTCACCTATCTCTCCACTGGGTCTCCACTGAAACTGCCATGCACTGCAGTTAACTGATGTATTGTTCAGTTGATTAATGAGTTATTATTTGTGAATTAATTAACTAATTAATTCACTCCACTCTTACTAGTGTATCATTCAGTTAGATTAGATACAACTAGCTCAACTGAGTCTAACTAAGTTAAACTAAATACAACTCCATAACTACTTCTTCCAACTATGTCATAACTCTGCCACTTGAGTTCTAACTTATTCCTCCATGCATTAGCTCCAGTAAACCCTTAGGAATTGCGTAATTCCTTCTGTCGGCTGATGTGCCACATCTGTGCACTGAACTGAAGTGCTCCAAGAGAATAAGTTGTTGTTTAGAGTCTGATTACTATTAAGAGCTAATAATAATTGACATGCATCTATTTTTAGATCAGCGATCTATAAATAGACTTCGCCCAAGATTCTAAAAATAGAATTTCATCTATTTTTCACATTTGACCAACCATCTACAAATAGCCTCCTGCTACATATAGAATATGCTCACCATGTCTAAAAATAGACATACACCTTAAAAATAGCCTGTGTGGGCTCCACCTAGTTTAGGTGTTGATTTTTCACTAGGATCAAGGATGATGTTTCCGGATGCCTCTTTCACTGTTTCTTGTTGCAATCTTCAACACTCCCTCTCAAAAATAAAGGTATTTTTTTGCATGCGCCCTGCAACTCCATGCATTCGCTCTACAACCTGTCAGCAGAACACCTCGAAACCAGCAGCCCCAACCAACTCAATCAGTCTAATGCATCTATCATCAAAGTCTTCGAATTCTTCTTAGCTACTGCACATGTCTTCAGGAACCACTGTGTTGTTGAACTCTACAACCATGCACTCTGCACTTGCTGTCAACTTTGAACCGTGCTCCAGTATCCGACACTGTCACTTTGATCTACCTGCATCAATCCAACTGATCATGCTACTGCTGCTTTGTTTGCACCTCGTAGCCAGGTTCAATTCATGAGATCCACACCATCTCCATGAATCCTTCCCATAAATCTCCTCTTGGGATTACTCATGCATGTCGCCCCACCTCTCACCTGGTGGTATAGCCACATGCACTCCCTCTGCCCATCTGGCACGAAATTTCTCTGCATGAGTGGTTGCTCCCACTCCATGATCCTCATCTTGTGGCTGCTCCACATCCCGAGGTTCACTCTTACCTGCATGAAAATCCAGCTCCCTCTCAAGCTTCAATTGCATGGCTTTCTTACACTTCCCAATAGTAGGAAGCTTCGTAGAAATCCCATCTACATCAAATCTATAAAGATTCTTCTGCATCTCTAGTTGTCGCTGCTCCACAACCTTCTGAGACTGCTTCTCACGCTGCATGTTGAGAGGCTCCCTCTCAAATACCAAGTCACTAACCTATATTTTGATCCCCAAAGTTTTGCATGCATCTTGTACCTTAGTGCATGTATATTCTTGGCTCGCGCACATTGCAATTGTCCCGCCGTCGCAAAATTTTCTAACAAAAGAGATGATTTTAAATCGATGATATCTCCCTCATCCGAGCTTCAATTCGACCGATTTTCTTTTCAATTTGGGTATTTTTTCGCAAGGAATCCAAATATGCCATTTTTTTCTGAAAATATTACACCAAAAATTTCATATATTCTCTGCAAACTCACGCACCCAAAAATTCATGCTCTCATTCCATGTGGAAAATCTATAACACAGCTCTGATACCATGTAGAAAATCTATAACATAGCTCTGATACCATGTATAAATTATATACAATATGCATGTATATATTCGGACTCTCCTGATCTCACAATATTTAACTTCTTTCAAAATACAGAATCCTTCCACTATAATTCTTGCGGAAATTTAATCAACAATTGAAAAACACACGAAGCAATAAAAACACACATAACACAGTTGTTTAACGGGAAAGCCTGAAGCTAAAAACCCCAACTATCATATTATGTATCATGGAGATCATATGACAATCTCATACAAACATACAAAGCTTATCACAAGCTCTCAGTACAGTACAATCTTCATACACTAATCAGGCCCAATCTTGCAAATCCATGCACCAATCTTTGCCACCTACTAGCCTGCCTCCACTACACAATCCAAGCTGATTACAAAGACCAATTCAATGTAATCCCACTCTCATTGACTGCATTATTATCATTGGCAACTCCAATGTATATATGGATGTAATTCATGCATCAATATAGTCACAACAGATAGTCTATCTTGCCCTTTCACCTATCTCTCCATTGGGTCTCCACTGAAACTGCCATGCACTGTAGTTAACTGATGTATTGTTCAGTTGATTAATGAGTTATTATTTGTGAATTAATTAACTAATTAATTCACTCCACTCTCACTATTGTATCATTCAGTTAGATTAGATACAACTAGCTCAACTGAGTCTAACTGAGTTAAGCTGAATACAACTCCATGAACTACTCTTCCAACTCTATCATAACTTTGCCACTTTAGTTCTAACCGAGTCCTCCATGCATGAACTCTAGTAAACCATTAGGAATTGCGTAATTCCTTCTGTCAGCTGATGTGCCACATCTGTGCACTGAACTGAATTGCTCCAAGAGAATAAGTTGATGTTTAGATTCTAATTATTATTAAGAGATTATAATAATCAACATGCATTTATTTTTAGATCAACGCTCTATAAATAGACTTTTCCCAATATTCTAAAAATAGAATTTCATCTATTTTTCCAACTTGATTAACCATCCACAAATAGCCTCATGCCACATATAGAATATGCTCACCATGTCTAAAAATAGACATACACCTAAAAATAGCCTGTGTGGGCCCCTCCTAGTTTAGGTGATTATTTTCCAACTAGGATCAAGGATGATGTTTCAGGATGCCTTCTTCACTGTTTCTTGTTGCAAAATTCAACAGTACCATCCAAGGAACCCCTCTTAATGAAAATCCTAGTAATTTTCCTTGCTTTGGAAATGTTGGTCCTCCTTATATGGCTACATTGTCATTGCCTGGATTTACAATAGGTTTACCGATATCGTTATTTTCAACTTCGTTGGCCCCGAAGACTCCAATTGTTCCACCTCAACCGGATGCTTCACCTCAACAGATTTCACCATCTCAACATCACCAACCTCATGTTGACGCTTTACCTTCTTCACCCATTATTTATTCCCCCATTTCTTCCTCTTCGCTTGGTAAAAGCCTTGACGCTAGTAACCAGGTGGCTAAGAAGAAGAGGAAAGGGAAGAAGAAGAAGAAGAAAAATAAAAAAGAATTCAACCAGTCAACCATGGCTGAAAGTGTTCGTAGTGTTGAAGAAACCTCCAACATGCATCGTAAACCCAAATTCCCTTGCAAGCTTTGTAAGGGTGACCACTTCCTTATCAATTGTCCTGGTATTCCTAAGGTCTTGGAAGTATGGTCAGAACAATCCCATCAAATTACTGTTGATCCATCAACCAGTGATAGTCAGGTTCCTAGGAAAAAGGGTAAAGTTAGGTTTCCTTGTAAGTTATGCAAAGGGAGTCATCAAACTCACATTTGCCCTCACATGGATGAAGCCTCAAAATTGTTGGAAAACCTTACTGTTCCACAGCAAGAACTTCCAACTGGTTATCGTAAACTTTCTCCCAACCTACCATCAACTGACAGAGTGATTGATCTAATTCCAAGTACAGTCAATCCTACTCTTCCATTGGAGAGTGAAACTCATATCACTCAGGTTGATAATTCTTTTATTGATCAAGTGGTCGACTCGATTTCACATTCGGTCGATCCCATTCTCCCTGTAGAGAGTAAACTTCATACCGCTCTGGTTCTTCTTGTTACATCAGATTCTTCTACGCTAGGGGGCATTTCACCTGTTCCTACAGAACCCCCTCCAAGTATCGAGGTCTTTTCCTTTGATTGGAATAGACTGACAGAACCTCGTCTTCCTTCCTCCATCCCTTTCCAAATAATTATGCAGGCTTGACATAAGAATGTATGTCGCACACATGTAGATGAAGGTGCTTATGTTAGTATTTTATCCTCAACTGCTTGGAAAGCTTTAGGTTCCCCTCATCTTGTGCCTGTTACGCAGAATCTGAAAGATTTTAACATAACCATTAGTGAACCTTTAGGGATCCTTCCTAAGTTTTATATTACTTTAGAAGGTAAAATTGTCTGTATTGATCTTATGGTAGTTCGAGGCCCCTTGGATTTCAATTTACTCCTTGGGCGAGACTATGTCTATGCGATGAAAGTTGTCGTATCGACACTCTTTCGCGTGATGTCTTTCCCTCACAATGGAAACATTGTGACTGTTGACCAAATTTCATTCCCTATTCTTGATTCAACTACCAATAATCTGACACCCCTAAATGTCCCTTCTACTAAAGTGGTATCTATCCCGCCACGGGTTAATTATGTGGCAACTAGTTCCATGTTTTCAGTTACCGATGCAAGCGAGCCTCTCACTGTTTGCTCGACTTCCTTTGACTTAGATCCGGTAATTGACATGGAAAACTCTATGGGATTATTTGAACGCAATGTTCTTATCCCTTTTGAGTCCCTTGACATGTGTTCCTTTCAGAGAATTTTTCTTCCATCTGATGAAGACCTCTTGGAAGCCATGATCGAGATGTGTCCCTTGACATGTGTTTCTTCTATTTGGAAGCCATGATCAAGAAGTCTGGTGAGGATAGTTCCTTTTACTGTGTCAACCTCATTAAAAAATGAATCAGTGCGTCATGAGGATAATTCATTTTACTGTGTCAACCTCGTTAAAAAATGAAACAAGTCTGGTGAGGATAGTTCCTTTTACTGTGTCAACCTCATTAAAAAATGAATCAGTGCATCATGAGGATAGTTCCTTTTACTGTGTCAACCTCGTTAAAAAGTGAAACAAGTCTGATGAGGATAGTTCCTTTTAATGTGTCAACCTCGTTAAAAAATGAATTAGTAGGTCAAGAGGAAAGTTCCTTTTACTGTGTCAACCTCATTAAAAAATGAATCAGTGAGTCATGAGGACAGTTCTTTTACTGTGTCAACCTCGTTAAAAAATGAAACAGACCCATGAGGACAGTTCTTTTCCTGTGTCAACCTCATTAAAAAATGAATCAGTAGGTTATGTAGGTAGATTATAAATAGTAGTTTATGAGGATAGTTCCTTTTACAGTGTCAACCTCGTTAAAAAATGAAACAGGTCACCATGAGCATAGTTCTTTTTTTGTGTCAAGCTCATTAAAAATGAAACAAATCCTCTCCTAGTCAAAGTCGAGTCTTTCATCTGATCTCGTAAATGAACCTTCATTCCATCTAGATTTTAGTAACCAGTAGTCTACTTAGTTGAATGCAATGAAGCTTGGGGGGCATGCGCTCTAGCAAGTTACGCTTGGGGGGCATTCAAAATTATCTCAAGCATGATTTTTCCTTTGTTTCAAGCTTGTATAAAAATGAAACAAACCCATTCTCAAGCACAGTTTTCCTATGTTTCAAGCTTGTGTAAAAATGAAACCACTCTCAAGCACAGTTTTCTCTTTTTCAAGCTTGTGTAAAAATGAAACAAACCTATCTGAAGCATAGTTTTTCTCTGTTTCAAGCTTTTGTAAAAATGAAACCTATCTTGAGTAGATTTCGGTTATTATTTTCAAGACTCGTTAAACACATGAAAATCCCAAGATTATTTTGCTATCTTTCATTCTCGTAAAACACATTAAAATGCCGAGTTCTTTGCGTCTTTTCCTGCTCATTAATTAAATTGAAAGTCGGCCATATGAGTACATTTTTATCACTTTTTTCAAACTCATTAAAATTTAAAGAAAAATCAAAACTACTGAGTATACTTTTATCACTTTTTCGAACTCTTAAAAATTACGAAAAAGCGAAACCTTTGAGTTCTCTTTTAAGACCTTTTCAGACTCTATAAACATGAAAAGATCGTCGAGTACTTGACTATTCAAACTCGTTAAAGGAAATGAACAGTCATCCCTTCAGTATAAGTTTACCCCTTTTCCGAACTGAAATGAACTATTTACGAAAAATGTATACGTTGACTAATCATGGTCAATAGAGTTCTCTCTCGCATTATTTTATCATTTTTTGGGCCTGAGAGACTAAATTTACGAAAAATTACACCCATGGATTTTTCTTAAGTTTTTTCTTCTGACTCCCTAAAAATGAAAAACACTGAGTTTCTCCTATACTGGACTCGTTAAAATTTAACAGTAAAGGACTTGTCGATTACAAACAGGAACGGACCACTCCTTCTTAGGGTTCGATTTTAAACTAAGTTGGACTCATCCAAAGGATGAGCTTATAAACAAGCAAATTTTATCCTCCTCAAGCTTATCAAAAATAAAGAGGTACTTGCCAGAAATGGTGGGGGAAAAAGAGAGAAAATGGATCCATTTGTTACACTTTGATTTAAAATTAGTATACCACTCTTGAACATGACACTTTTTGTCACACTTCTACCTGGGTTGGGAAATCCTTTGCCTATCAGTTAATCAAACCATATTGAAGGTCTTCAGTCGAGTTCTGGGTATTAGTTTAGGGAAATTGTTACCAAACCATCTGATGTGTCATTATGTGTTCAAGAGGACATTCAAACAAACCATACATCTACAAACATTTTTCTCCATTCGCGTTGACCATCCCTGATTCAGTCCTTGCAAAAAAATTCTTCAAAACTTGATCTATGGTTTCGTGTCGTGAGCTTGCTTACGAGGGATCACTTTCTATCGACGACAACTCATCATCTAGGAAGTTGATCTAGAATCTGTCAGTACCTTGGAATCTGCATGCCTTAATGGCAGGTTTCTCGCCTTCGATGACAGGGTGCATCATTGTCCTTCGATTGAACAATTCCGTGAAATGTTCGACTTCAGATCACTTATTCACATTTCATGGATTGTACTAAGTACTTTGACAGCCATTGTCATTATTGGTGGTTTCTCTCACACTTGTTAACAGTTCACATCTTGATTGGTAATCAATTGGTTTCTACCATGTTCGACTTTAACACATTTAAATCGCATGGATAGAATCATACTATTTCGAGTAGTAGAAATCAAGACCCTGGATCTAGTTTCCACCATCCAGGCTGCGAGGAGTTTTATTATTCATTATGCAGTAGAATATTCAAGACAGATGGTTGCGTCCATGTTGTGTCTACACTATTGATGTAATATTAAAATCATTTATGTATCAGAACAAGTTTAGTTAGTTTTGATCTGAGTATGGGAATGCCTACCTCAGCGATGATATATATATATATATATATGTGTGTGTGTGTGTGTGTGTGTGTGTGTGTGTGTGTGTGTTTTGCATTGAATGTTTTTATAGGGTTCCGACTGGGGTGTCCACAGGCTAATCCTTGAAATGATAAAGCACATCACTCTTCGAATTATCTCAGACTTCGCGCTTTAGGGGGAAATCTGTTACACTGAAATTTGTCACCATGAAGTTTTAGTGTCTATATGGGTTCATCATTACTCATATATTACTCCCTTAGAAGTCTACGACATCAAAGTTCCTAAAATCAAGCCTTGAAATTGAGAGAAAAGCTCATAAAAGTATTAAAAACACGTGTACCACACTTTCTCTTAACATTGCCTGCGGTGCCGCACTTTTTTGCTCTAAATCATGCGGAGCTAAACGCACTTTTTATTCATTAAAGGTGTGAACCCCTGTAAAAGGTAAAAAAAAGGCAGAAAGTAACATTTAGAAGCCTAGCAGTCAAATCTGGAAGCTTCTAGAAGCAATTATCCAGTCGAAGGTTCGCTTCTATCATGTATGTTCATTCATCCATTATGGGAGCCTACCCCTTGGTTTATGGAGCTCAATCCCTTCAAAAGAGGACTTTATCCCTTCCATTTTGGAGCTGTAACCACTTTCCTTTTCCTGTAAATTGAAGCTTTGGTTCAGTTTCAAGGGATGGAGACATTGAGAATTGAAGTTAGGGAGTTAGACTTGGAGAAATTTTGAGGAGAAATGTTGTAGAGACTCATACTCTCATAGCCAATCAATATATGGGAATGATTACACACCCATGTGCTTTTAGCTGAGAGAGTGCAAGGCTTGTCAGAGTAAAGGAAACGCCCATTCTAGACCCCAGGAAGGCCTGTATGACATCAAGGTGAACACGGTTGTAAGGCTATTCTTTATTTAAGTTAATACGAATGAATATTGTTTTCTCAATGGGTTATTTAATTAATTATCTCATTTCTTGAATTCCTTGATCATCTTGATAGATGTTTGATTCATGAATTGATTTATTATACAAGTGCTTTTGATCTTTTCTTGTGTTTGTGATTGCAGATCCTTGACGACGAATTTCTTCAAGCCAATGGAAAGAAGATCAGTGCTGGACTACAAGTAGGTTTCTAAAACCCTATTATAATTAATTCCATGTCAAACAATATCTAGAGAAAATAGTTTTTATTTGTCCGTTTGTTGCTAGCTGTCCATAGGACACTTGGGAGGTTTGTCTTGTCCGCAAGAACGACTTATCCATCCAATAGAACTCAGTGACATCATGGTGACGATTTCTGATGTCATTTAGGGTTTAACGAATCTGACAAAGGAAGAACTCGACATCTTTCATGTTTAGAGAGTTTGAAAAGAAGCAAAAAAGAAAACTCTAGAAGCCCCTTTTCGTAGGTAGCCTCACAAATCCGAAAAGGTATAAAACTGTGTCTGAGAGTACCTCTTAGTCGTGATAGGCTAAGGTATTCATTTTTCGTAAATAATCTATCCCAGCCCAAAAAAGGGGTAAACGTATACTGGGTAGATATCGTTTCGCAGCCATTTAACGAGTTCAAAATGACAAGAGTCTTGGCAATCTTTTCAATTTTAGAGAGTTAGAAAAGAGCTAAAAGATGACTCCAACAATGACTTTTTTGTGTCTTTACCGAGTCCGAAAAAGTATAAAATACAACTCGTTACTTCATCGTCATCATGTTGAGGACCTGTCGTTGCACAAGAGACGCACATAAAACCCATTTCTCGAAATAACATAGCGAAATAGTCGAAAAATACGCTTTAAAACCTAATTAGGGTTCTGAAAAGTTATAAAATTCCAAATATGGTAAAAAAAAATTACTTTTCACTTTTACCTCTTGTGAGCAACTTGTTACCCTTTTTCAATGCGATTTTGCGACATTGACAGTGGGCAATTCGGAAGACCAATCTCGAATTCATCAGTTCCAGGTAAGAGCTTACATCCTTACCTACATTTTTATTTTACTTTCATTACCTGCAACCCCAATTATGTAGATCTATGGGGGGATTTTTCAAAAATTATGGCGCGGTGGTTGGCGTAGGTATCGGGCACGGACTCCCGCCAACCCACCTAAAATTTGAACGGGGGCATGCCAACTGCAGCATACATGTTTAGCATGTAAACACAAACAAGCAGGCCCAAATTAACTATTCAAAAGCTTTGGATTTGGCTAATGACAACCATATGGACATTTTTGCAGGTGTGAGAAGACAAAATGGTGATCGAATGGAAAGAACGAGAACATAGTGAAGAAGATGAGGAAGCCATGGGTAATAGGAGATGCATGGAAGCTCTCAGAGATTTCGAGCTCAAGAAATTATTTATGGCACCATGTCTCAGAGCTAAATCGAAGCTGTTGTAGTACTTGATCAGTGTATGGGACGTTGATCAAGAAAAATTCATTATTCACAACCAGGAACTTGAGATTGAAGTCTCATATTTTTATTTCATAACCGGACTGTCGCAAAGGGGGGCAGTACCAATCTTTATCGGCACCCAGCCCTCAGTGGAGAACATGAGTATGGTTATTGACAAGGTGTGCCCAGGGGCGAGCAAAGGATCGGGAAGCAGAAAAGTGGACATCCAAACTATTCCGGATTTGGCACTAAAGGTAGTGCTGCACACCATCACACAAGTTGTTGGATCGCAGGCCACAAAAACACAGCTACTTCTTATTGTAGATTGCATGGCATCAACCCTCTACAACTGGGCAGAGGCAGTAACAATCAACCTGAAGCGTCAACTGACAAAATGCTAGAAAACCAAGCTGAAGCAGTTTGGCTACAGGTCCATATTAGTATCATTCATTTTGGAATGACTACCAATCTTCTAACGTCAGGAGGTAATAGTTCTGACACCACTAGCCCAGGAGCCACGGATGGCCCGTTGGGCAGCTCTGATGCCAATTTCAGGGGGCGGTCAACAGATGTCCTGGAGACTTGAGTTCTTTGAGTGGCTCCGCCGACAGCTTATTGTTGTGGAGGACTGGCCCTACTTTGGCAGAGATTTCACTGGTGATGCAGATCTCCCGCTCCCAGAAGGAGAATATTTGGATGAACTACTGGGTAAGACTCATTTTTTATTTTGATGAGTATTATGATTTTTTTGTTATGCATGTTCTGACATTAATCCATCTAATTGCAGATGTTGGCCCAGAGAGACTTGCAAGTATGTCTCCGATAGCGCGGTGAATTCCTCGCGACTTTGATGTGGCCCCTCATGGTGAGGGAGGCGAGGAGGAGGAAATCACACGCAACTTGGAGGGAATTTCCCGTGGGATCCCAGACTATGCACGATTCGATGATGTTCCTCGTGCATACCAGAGACACACTTTGGGGGTGTAAAACCGTGTTCACCGCTTGCTGAGGAAACTTGTACGGTAAGTAACGTGTTATTATGAGCATCACGCATAGTAGACACCTAGGTTTTATTTCCGCATATTTTTTGAGAGACATGATGTCTCAGGATGTAACCGAAACATACATATTTTTTGAAATTATGATGCACACGGATGAAAACACTCGATATATATATATATCTATTTTCCTGTATGGATCTTGTCATGTGATGATGATTTTTTACAAATTACGCAAATGTCTATCTAATACAATGTTAGCTATTGTATCAGTTAATGCATTCATTCGTCTAGGAATATGTTGATATGTAATGCAATCAAAATGTCTTTCCAGTAAACGAACATGCAAATACAACCTTAAGATTCAAGGTTAAGGAGTGATAGTCCGCATAATAAGAAACGATCCAAAAGGCAGGAAAACGCTCACAAATCATACCAATCCAAAAAGGTTTCATTTTTACGCAAGCTCGAAAAAAAAGGTAAACTATGCTTGAGACTGGTTTCATTTTTACACAAGCTCGAAACACAGATAAACTATGCTTGAAAATTGGGCATGCCCCCAGCATGGTGACTCAATTCGAGGTACATGCCCCCAAAGCTTCAGTCCAGCTGCAGTTAATGAAAAGCAGATGGAGTGAAGGTTCAAATTATGAGATCAAATAAATACTCGACTAGAATCTTACGAGATCTTATCAAAGACTCGAATGGAACATGAACATGTTTCATTTTTTTAACGAGGAATAAAAGAACTATCCTCATGACCTAATTGAGACTGGTTTCATTTTTACACAAGCTCGAAACACAGATAAACTATGCTTGAAAATTGGGCATGCCCCCAGCATGGTGACTCAATTCGAGGTACATGCCCCCAAAGCTTCAGTCCAGCTGCAGTTAATGAAAAGCAGATGGAGTGAAGGTTCAAATTATGAGATCAAAGAAATACTCGACTAGAATCTTATGATATCTTATCAAAGACTCGAATGGAACATGAACATGTTTCATTTTTTTAACGAGGAATAAAAGAACTATCCTCATGACCTAATTCATTTTTTAACGAGGTTGACATAAAAGACGAACCATCCTCGTGACACCTTGTTTCATTTTTTAACGAGCTTGGCACAAGAAAAGGAACTCTGCTCCGATGACCTTTCATCATGATGAATAAGAGGGCTTGGCTTCCAAGAGGTTCACATCTGATGGGAGAACAACATCTTGGAAATCAGATCGAATGCCCCCAGTAGATGGTACTCGATGGCACTAGCACTGGATGAGGACAACGAACAAGTGGCTAAATAATTAACCTCTGGCGGGGAAGATACAATTGGTGGATAAAGACCCGGAAAGGACGATGGTGGGCCAGCTGCCACAACAAGACCAAAGAATGAAAATTGATCAATGGTCATGATCTGACCTTCATGTGGAAAACATATCACACAAAAGAGGGAAGAGACAAGCGCACCCATAGCATAAGTATAGTTGAGCCACAGGTGTAAATGTAAATCCAAGGGGCCTTGGACCACCATCACGTCTATATAGACGATATTCCCTCCCAAAGTAATAGGCAACTTCGGAAGGATCCCTAATGATTGATTAGTTCCTCTGTTAAACGCAAGCATATTCTGCGTAATAGGCACAAGAGATGGAGAACCAAAATCTTGCCAAGTAGTTGAAGACAGAATACTAACAAACACGCCTTCATCTATAATCATGCTAGGTACGACCATATCGAAGGCATGTACTGTGATCTCAAAAGGCACATAAGAAGGAAGACGGTATCCCGCAAATCGACTTCAATCGAAAGAAGCGACCAAACTACTTGGAGGGGGTACCATAGAACTTAGATGGTCATCCCCTGGTGTTACCGGAGCAAGAGGCACATCATCCTAGACCACAGACATGGGAGCAGGAAGATAAATTTCTTGAGTCACAGGGACGGGAGGATCTTTCTACAAGTTCGAGGAATCTGAAGAAATAAGAAGAACGTGGGGGGGATGAGATCCACTCTCGACGGAAAAGACTTGATGAACCATAGGCGGGATCAGATCGATTGATTCCACGACCAATGGTTGGTTGGGGACGGATTCGTGAATTTGAATTTCTGGGGGAATGAGATCGACCAAGGATGAATCTTGACCAATCATGGAATCAACTAGCAGAGGACTCAAAGAAAGCTTATGGTAACCAACTGGAAGGTAGGGTGTAGAAATAGTAGGGTTGTCCAACACTCTTTGGCTTCATCCATGTATGGACAAAGGTGAATGGGATGATTCCCTTCACACAACTTACAGGGATTCATAATATTACCCTGTTTCTTATGAGTCTTATCATTACTAGTTGAAGATGTGCCACTAATATGACTTCCAGAATCCAAAGGCAACGGCGGACAGCCATCGGACCATACTTCAAGTACCTTGGGAATGCCAGGGCAATCTTGAAGAAGGTGGTCACCTTTGCAAAACATGCAAGGGAATTTGACTTTCCGTGGAAGGTTGGATGGTTTATCAAGGGAAGGTGTCTGCGGTGTAATAACCGCAGATTGGCCTCTTCCTTATCTGACTTCTTATTTTTCGGTTTATTCTTCTTCTTCTTAGCCACTAGGTTGTAGAATCCAGACTTTAATCGAGCGAAGAAGGGGAGATTTCCATCTTAGAATCAACATGATGTTGTTCAGGCGGAGGAGATGGTTGTACAGAGGGCGGAATACTCGAGACCACCGAGGTTGAGAATAACCATACAGGAAAACCAACAGTTAACCCAAGAAGGTACAATGTTGCCATATAAGGAGCGCCAACATTCCAAAAAGCAAGAAAAGGACCAAGATTCCCCTTGGAGGGGATTCCTTGGTTGGTAAACTTCGGAATCGTTGCCATTGGAAACAACCGTAAAACAAAAAAATAAGGAAGATAACTTTAACCAGGAGTATTCCGTGGGCATTTAATATTTTAATACATTGAAACAAAACTTTGTTGTTTCATGTTTTAAGAGTCGAGAAACAAGCAAAAGACGACTCTATCACTTTCAGTTTTAGAGAGTCACGAAAAGACCAAAAATGACTACTCAGGAAATCTAAGCAAGAGGGTGTACCAAGTTTCCGTGAACTACAATATACACCTTGGTGATCAAATGAAAGAGAAATGACCAAGGACTTAACGTACGTGCAAGCAGTCTCCCCGAATGCTGTGTTCAGTGTATCACGGTTACAGGGCGGCAGACTCGGCTTCCTACAGATAAAGGATTGCAACCTACGAGGGTCTCCCTTTATATACAGGATGGTACAGGGAGCACAAGTCCGTACTAGTGTTGTCTAATGCTAGGTGGCAAACGACAGCTACTAGGTTTAATGACGTCCGAACACGTCACTAGCCTAGACTTCTAAAATATCTGTGTTAGGTTTAATTTCTTCCTTAGGTTGATTGAATTGATTTTTAAGGTTGATCTTGAATTAATGTTTCGATTTCAAGGCCTTGCCGAATGCGATATCGAATTCCTAAATGCATACTACATGCAAAATAACATAATTTCCGTTCAATGAATGCTAGCTAAGAGAGGGATAGGAATCTTTAACAAAGCAGCAATCAATTGAAACATAAGAATAATTTCGCTAATGCATCTAATACAACCAAACGAGAAAATGAAAACTCTTTCCTAGTTAACTAAGAGCTAGTAATGCAAAAGAACATTTTCATTTTCAAGCTAAGCGAAAGAATGCAATTTTTTGTTTTTTAGATGAATGAAGCACATAATGCACTGTTACACTAAAAAGAAAAACAAGTACTATTTTTTAGCACTATGAATGTAAATATCTAAAACAAATCAATCAAATGAAATACAAACATAAAATTCACTCAAAACAAGGATGCACACTTCCAAAAAAACGAAGGGATTTCAAAATGATCCAATGAGCAATGTAATCTATGCTCGAAGTGACAAATTGGAGAGTCAAACAAAAACAAAAGTGATCATCCAAAGAACCAAAGACACGAAGAATTGAGAGAAAGGCTAACACAATCAGTCAGCGAATTGAAATGACAAAAAATCAAGGTGACTCGAACTTAACTTAGAAGGCTCAGTGAGGACAGGGTCGAACAAACAGCACAAGATACCTAGAAACGCTAGGGCTACAAACTCCACTAATAAGATGATGGAAAAACAGCTGAGAAGACCGAGACTATAGAGTCAAAATAATCCCAATAGACCAATTGGAAGGTAAAAAACCAATCCATAGCCAAGAACTACTAACAAATAAATCAAATCCTACAGGATTCGGTGCAACCATTAGGATATAATCCGCGCCTAATAGGGGTTGGCGCACTTATGACAAAAGCAACATGTACCAATCGACATGATTGTTCAGGGAAAAACCGCGCCAAGCTAGAAAACCATGGGAAAAATTAAAACCACTGAGAAGAGGTCAGACTTGGCACTCTGGAATTGAACAGGATGGTCTAAAATAGTCGGGAAAGTCAAGAAAAGCAGAAAAAATGATTAAACAACCAAAGTCAACTCGATAATCTAAACGCTCAACAAACAATGAGGTGACAAACACACACTGTCCCCAGTGGAAACTAGAGATTCTAGGTTCAATTCCCAGTGGACTCGCCAACTTTTTGTGTAGGTAAATCCCCTCTGCGGACAGAAGCGTTCCCTCTGGCCCTAGGGTGGGTCTAGCAGCAAGAGGACATGCTAATGCATCGATTCCTAGTTAATGAATGAAACTAAGTCGGGATATATTGTCCTACCTTTGATCCAACGTAATTGTCGTAGCTGTGGCGGCAGTCTCCCGTTCTTCGTCCCGACACGTTGTGATCCTTCAGCTATGGTACTCAGGTGCCTGCACAAAGATTAGAGAACAAAAGCAACATATGAAACAATGTTTGCATTCATAACTATATAACTCGTCAAGGAGAATTAAAGGTATTGCATAATATCAATCACATCAACACAAGATGGGAACCAAAACATCAGTCATGTATATATTAAGAGAAATAAAGAGATTACAACCAAATGAGCCTTGACTTTGCAGCCTCCTTCAGTGGGTCCAGTCAAAACACATCTCAAGAATTCGTCAAGGAATTTGGATGTGGCGAGGAAATAAGCCTAAGCTCTCTCTCAACAGGGGTCTCTCTCTACTCTATCTCACACCAGCTATATCAGAATGTTTCAGCAAAATGTTCAGCAATTCCTATTCAGCTAGCTGCATCTATGTGAGAGAGATGTATTTATAGAGGGAGAGGAGGAGTTTGGGATCCCTCATATGGTGGAAGGGAGGCCTTATCCTTTTGATGAGGTTACCCCAAACGGAGGAAACCAGAAGCCAAAGGAAGGTGTTTGACGTTATTCAGTCGAACACACCAAACTGACTCACTCACGAAGTATTTAGCATGGAAACTTCGCTTCTATATTTTAAAAACTTTCCAAAAACAACTCGGTGCGGGTAGCTCACTTAGACAGAGTGCCAATGGGCGTTGGGCCCAGTGTTAATTTCCTTTATTGGCGCAAGGCCATAACTGCCTACCAGCGCCAACCCAAAATCATGTGTTTTTGATGGTCAGTTCCAGGAAAAGTCAAGAGAGGAAATGTTCTTCTCATGGAAAGGGATGCAATGACACTTTTTACAAGGCATGACACTTCAAATAAGACACAGAAATGGTCCTCCAATGTGCGAAATGGGGATTGCAGGGACGGTGAAAAATTTTTGTGTAACACCTCCTCAGTTCGCGCATACCACTGGTTAAGACCAACCCAGAAAGCCTATAGGTTGGCATTCCACCTGCGGATAAGATGTCTCAAAAAAAAACCATGGCCCTTTAGGGAAGTAGCCTCCTCATTGAACTTGAGGAGGCCTACCTGCCTTAGGAGCCCCTGGGTACCTTTTGTAATAGGGCAAGGGTATGCATCTCTCTCCCTCTCTCGTGCCTCCCACAGGCGAACCATGTTATACTGGTCTGCCTGTTATTGTTGTTGTTCCCTCTCTTCTCTCCTTTCACGTCTCTGAATTATTGACATATTAAATACAATTTTTTTATTAAATGAGACATGTATTTAGGAATATACATATATAATTTTTTTTGGAAAAAATAAATTCCGTTGAGCCACAAAAAACAAGCATGCACCGGTACCAATGCGTCTTTTTTTGTTGCGCACCGACGCCAATTTACCAGAAAATGTTCAGCGCACTGGAGGCGGTGCACCTAAAAATTTTCAATGCACCACCCTCCTGGCATTGTTCATAATTCAACGGTAAGGTGGTATAACAGACTGCACCGTTGACTATGGACCAGTGTCGGGAGGGCGGTCTTGTATTCTCACGCCGGGCGTATATTTTGGTCAGCGCACCGCCCTCCTCACATCATTACATAGTCAACGGTGTGGTCTTTTACCAGGCCGCACCATTGACTGTGTCAAAATGCCGGAATGCGATGCGCTAACAAAAATACCCACCCCAGGGCTGATATTTCAGTCAACACACTGCATTTCCGCTATTCCACAGGGTCAATGGTGCGGTCGGGTAATTGACCGCACCGCACTTTTTTAAAATTTTAAAATAACACACTGCACCTTTCGATACCGCCCCGAAACTGGTGTGGATACCGTTAGCACCAGTTGCAGTGCGGCCTATAAATTTATAGGAAGCACCGCGAACCGGTGTGAGCCGAACGGCTCGAGCGCACCAGGCGACAAAAAATAATAATAATAATAATAATAATGGTTAATTTTAAGGTAATTTACAATTCTAATCCACTAAAAGGCTTAATTATGGAAAAACAAGAATTGGCTGTAGAATTTGCAAAAGTAAATTTTCCCACCATTTTACAAAATTCAAAATGGAGATTCGTGGGCAATGCACAGCAGTAGTGTGTGCAATGGGGTCAATGGAAGCACCAATGTCAGGGTGGCTCAAACAAGGATAAGTTGCACCGGTGCTTGAAAGCTCTGGAGCACTGAGAAAAGTGAAAAATGCGGTTTTTTTGCTGTAATTTTTTTTTTATTTAACCCTATTCCAGTGTGCTGGGTTTTATAGGCGCACCAGTGCAGTTTCTTAAGACTGCACCAGGCGGTTTCAATTTTGGTGCAGGGTTTTAGGACGCACCGATGTGCTACAGTAATAAGACGCACCGGGCGGGTTTGTACGGAGCGCATGGTGTCTGGTGTGCCAATGTTTTCTACGCACCAGTACTTTCTCTTGTTGAACGCACCAGTGCGGTGTAGGATGATAAGCGCACTGGATGAAAAACATCCGCAAAAACCTCCACCCACCAACATCCTCTAGTAACCTCCGCTAGAAACGGATATTTGGGGTATTTTTATAAGGGGTTCCTCAAAAAAAATCTCTAGAGGGTCTTTTCCTTTTAGTGTAGACATCATTATCTATCAAAATCTGTAGAGCTTTTCTCATTTGGAGGCCTCCACAAAAAGCACAGCGTGGCCTTTACAAGCTGACTGTGCAAAAATACTGTGAAAATTTACAAAAATACCCAAAAACTTCAAAACTTGCCCAAAAATGTTTCAAAATTGGTGGATGAAGTGTTGATGAGGTGTCTTAAGCAACCAAGAATGCATCAGCAAGTAACTCAAGTTTGTCTTTCTCCTTTTGAGTGATTAGGGTTTCCTAGAGTTTGTCCTTCAATTGTTTAATCCTAATGTTACAAATCTTATTTCTAGTGTTGTATCTTTCAGCCATGTGTCTGAGCATCTGGTTATCCTTGTTGGCCTTATGAAGGAGCTTATCAAGGTGTATGTTCACTCTATCAAGCCACACTTCTCTATCATAATTGAGTTGTTCTGCCTCATGTTTCTCCTGCTCTAATGCTCTCTTAAGACCTGTTTTCTTTTGTCTCTTCTTGGTGTTTTGAGTCTCATCATGATCAGACTCATCAGGTGCCATCACTACTTTTCCTTTGGTGTCTTGCCTCTTGGCCTTCAGTAACTTTAATTCCAAGATTACTTGTTTGTCTTTCAGCTGCTTGTTTTCTTGTTCAAGGAAATAGATGACAAATTGTGCTCTGGCCAAACTGTCCTGCATCTCTCTGATTGTGCCATCTTTCTCTTTGATGATCAGGTTTGAGGTCTCATGATCATCTTGGACATCCAAGTCCACCACGTCAAACTCTCTTTCTTCCTCATGATGAATGGCTTCCTCCTCTTGAACAATTGCCTCTTACTGCTTTTGATTTCCCTATTTTTCTGATGAAGAAGGCAAGGCCCCTTCCACAATCTATGGGAAAACACTTTCCTATATCTTCTCTGGTATGTTTTGACCTCTTTGACCTCTTTTTCCTCTTTGTTTTTCTTCACTGCAGCCCTGCTAGATAGCCTATTTTTCTTGTGAGGAACTGATGTTGGTGCTAGAATAAGTCTATCAGGATGACTTGTTGTTGTAGTGAATACGTCTGCCTCAATGAAAGTCTCCCATGCAATGTTAAGCTACCTAAGGTGATGAAGGACAATTATTTTAATTAGTGAATGATGAAAGAGGTTATTCATTTGAAGCTCGTAATCTTTGTTTTGCACTATGTAGGCCATATTATCAATTATTTTGTACAATTAGTAGGGAAGGTTGAGAAATTTCACCCAGTGAAATGCATGAGCAACCTAATGTGATAGTTGTATAACCTGGACAATCTACCCTCACAAGTGAAGTATTTCATGATGATTTTAATCATAGGTGAAAACCTGTTCAATAACTAACCAAAAGGAAAAATATTTTTGATGTTATATTTGTAAGGTGCCTTGAGGTAAGGTTCATACAGTTGGGCATCCAAATCTTTAGTCTTGAACCATTTTTCACTCACATTGGGTATCCCTGTTGTTGTTGTAGTGATTTCAGTGGAAATGGTGAAAGTCACCCCTGTTATAGTCACTTGGTATTTTTGGAGGTTGTTGATGAAAACCCTGGTCAAAGTAGGATGGATTTTCACTCTTTGTACCATCTCACAAAACTCAAAGTAACCTACATGCTGGAAACATTTGATAGCTAAGGGTGATGCCATTAATTCCCTAGTGTCTGATGGCTCTAATCCCAGAATTCTCCCTCCTTTATTATAGGTTTTCTTCTCCTATTTTGTGGTGTTTCTTTCCTCCTCCATGATGTTTCTCTCCTCCTCCATTATGCTCAATTTTGTCTTGAAACCCTAGGGAAGAAGGGGAAGGGAAAGGGAGTAGGATTGTAGGGTTAGGGGGTTGTGATGAGTGAGGGAAAATTTGGGGAAATGTATAAAGGGGTTGGGGAGATTAGGGAAATGAGGGGATGTAAGGGTAGTGGGGAGTGAATTAGGGTGTAAGGAAGGTAAATGGGGTATAGGGGAAAAACAAATGAAGCTTGCAAACTAGAAACTAGGTTTAAATTGCTTAAAACATGACATGGAGGAAAATGAGGGTTTGCACCAAAAACTTGAAACCACAGGCTGAAAGGATGGGCTTAGGAGGTTAACCTTACTTGGAAACAAGTCCATAAACCCTGAACTTGTGCTTAGAACCTTTGCAAGGAAGATTTGGAGTTGTGGCTCTCCCTTGCAAAAAGCGCAGCGAACAAAGGAAAAGCGAAACGAAGCCCTGTGAAATGTGCAACATGCTTCTGAAAAGCGCAGCGTCCCTCCTACAAAAAGCGTAGTGAAAGTGCCATAACTTTGTTTTCTAAAGAAAAAGTCGATTTTTTTCTTGGGGAACTTGGAGAGCTCAATGCTTAAGGATGAAAATGAATGACTTTTTGGTCTTTGAGGGCCTTTATACTTGGAGAAATGTCATTAAACAAACTGGGACCCACATTTCCTTTCTTGAAATTAACTTTACACTACTTCTTTACCTTTAACTTCTGAATTTGATCTTTGAACTTCATCTTTTTATGGCTTAGAAACACTTATTGACTTTTGGAACATTACTCTTTTTCTGATGGAACTTTGAGTGTGCAGCTACTTAGAACTCTGAGAACTCTAAGAACTTATTACAAATTAGGAACATAAAATTATATTTTTCTCTGAAATCAAACTTAGTGATGAAATTTATTTATTGGTGCTCCTTCATTTGTTGGACTTTATGCATGAAATGGTGATTTGATGACCTTGGAAACCCTAAGACCTAATGGAGACTTTGACTGAATGAAACCATGATGAAAATGATTGAACTGATGATGATAACTTGTGAATGATGTTACACTCAGCAAAGTAGTGAAATGAGCAGCAAGTTATAAAATTTTGGAAGGAGTGAGATTAGACCTAAATCTGCATCCAGTGACCAAATTTTTGCATGATGACCTAATGGAACGACAAAAATTTCAAAATGGTACCCTAACATGACATGAAAAGAGTTTAGTTGATCACTACTGGAAGGATGCAAAAACTGACACTAACAGATACAAAGGAGTTGCAGTTCTTGGGCATGTTGGGGATTATGTTGAAGGCCTTCAAGATCCTTTGCTCCTTCATGAAACAACTTGGCATGACTACGCTAACCCTTATCATTGGATCAAAGATTAAAATTTTTGGGATAACATTGGACTTGAAGGAAAATTTTACTTTACTTGGAGTCTTTCCCCTTTAAATACACTATATTCTTCACAAATACTATGGGTCGATACCATGGGTTGTCAAAACCCAAAGTCCAAAAACCATTGAAAATTTGATCGAGTCAAAATTTTTACTAGAAAGGACATTACCATATCTCTTCCATAGTGGGTTGGAGAGCACCTCTTGGTGCAATAAAATTTGTATAACATGAATAAATTAAATGATAAAATTATATATTTTTTTGACACAAATAAGGACTTTCTATTAACTCTATGCCCAGTCAAAACAAGGTACTTGAGGAATTTACATTTTGTTCAGAGATAAAAAAAATTCGAAAGGATGGGAGGAAGTATCTCAAAATTTCCTATCATATCCTTGCAACATGCCTTCTCAGAGCCAAAACTAAGACACTTTCTACTATAGATACGACAATATTGATCGCTTAGCAAAATGCATTTACAAGGAGCTATCATATATTACTATGGAGGATCTATGGACAATTTTTCCATGGGACTGCAAGGGGAACTACTGGTTGTACTTTTATTTTCCTCATATTTCTCTAAGTCTAAAGATCTGCAAATTGGTGGCACACTCAATCCATCTCGTCCTCCAATTTTCTAATTCTAGCTTACTGACTCTGCACCTGTTATGTCAAGGAGAGAATTTATTGGAAAATCTCATTGAATTCCTTGTACCAGTCCAATGGAGGGTGAAAACATAGGTGAAATTGATAATCCATAATTGACTTGCAGTCGCGGCGTCGAATTTTATTATGAGTGATCAAAGGTTGAGATGTAAGACTCCACGTTGAGGCTCTCGTAGCACCTATTCTCTTATCATCATGAGTCTCAACATAAAAGAAAAAGGGTAGGCTAGCTCACCATAGGTAAGTTGATCTGAGTGAGTGGAATATTGAATTGGTCGGAAAACATTGCCTTACTCCTTTCCTTTTCTTTAGATCAATTTCCTTAAGCACACAATAAATTTGATATTCAAATTTGGAAATTGAAACAATCGTGATTGGTGCTCTCTTATTATTGTCTTGTGAGATTTTGAATTGTCCTCTTCCTTCCCAATCCACTTGAGCCTATTATGCATGCAATTGAAGAAGGGCACTGAGCTAGTTGTGCACACAAATTTTCGTTTCTGGTTAGCAACCTAGGATGAAACCATACTATAAAATTTCCATTCCTGGTTAGCAAATTAGAGGAATTTCAAAGCCATATTGTAAAATCCTCTCGATATAACATTGCTCACCAGGGCATCTGTATAAATAATTATAATTTCCAATTCTACAACTTCAGCTCGATATCAACTCTCATGAATGTTGACTAAGCTTCCAAATGTTCCCACACTTTCAAAGATGCTCCCAACATCAATTCCATATTTCCCATCAAGACTGGTATGAAGCCTGAAAGAGGATAAAATGGTGGTCCAAATGTGACTTGCAACACAAGATTTAAGTAAATGCAACTCAAACCTTCGTTCAAGGAGCCTACACCTCATGTGAGAGGACTTGCGAAGGATGCCATCTAGAGTGCATCAATTGGTTATTCCAATGAGCCCACTTCAATGGTGTGTGAAGAGTGAATTCACGTTGTGTCATACTATTTGAACCTTGTGTTGTTCTATGGGTGCATTCATCTCAATCCTTATCATTTTTACCTTGCCTTATTCCAAAATATATGAGAAAATCCTTATCATGTAGATTGAACCTATTGTAAGATTATTTGTTTTTCATAAGTTAGCATGGTAGTTTAAAACATAAAAAATAAAATGCTAAGTTAGAACATGGATGAAAAAAGAAAATGTTAAAAAATGTTAGGAAAAGTATATTTTATTACATCCATGTTAGAAAAAATGATAGGATAGTTTGCTCTAAATAAAAGAGGCAAAATAAAAAATGTTAGGGAAGCATGAAATAAAAATGCTAAATGCATTAGTGTTCAAAATAATAATGGTCGCCTATTTAAATGCACCAGATTTTCAAAATGTAAAGTTTTCATTCATGTATATTTTAACCTTCGTAAAAGGGTTTTTATATTCACTAATTAAATTGATATATGTGTGTGTGTGTGTGTGTGTGTGTGGATTGTATCATAAGGTCACTAAACGACAAAGCATTCAAATCACATGGAGAATAAAGCGCTTGCAAATTTCTACGGTAGATCTAGAGCTCCCCTCAAATCTACAGTGGAGATAAACTTCGCAACCCCTCCGCTTGTTTCTTGTTAACGCGAGGGGGGGTGTCCGAACTCCGGTTTTAATGGCCGCCCTTTTCCGTGACATAGTAGCACCGTGTGACTTCGCACCCCCTCCGCCTAAAACAGGAAACCGGGAGGTACCCGCCCTGAAATCCACCTCTGGTTTTCAACCCTCACGATCATTTTTCCGCACCACAACCATTGATCTATCAATGAGTCATATCCCTCCACGTAACTTGTCTTTCACTCCCTAACGCTCCATTATACCCGTTAATAATTCGTTAGCCAATAAATTCTCTCCATTATATTCGTTAATCATACTGTTATGTAGTTAAACCTCATTTGATTGTTAGTCATGACCATTAAACCCAAACTGAAGTCTATAAAATTCCCAACAGTCTTCCATTCTCTACTTTACCTCTTCGTTTAAATTCGCTTTCATCCTCCATTTCATTCCACAGTGAATCATCATTTCTGTAATCACTCTTCATATTCTTGAAACCCTGTCATAACTTCTGTAACCCAAGCTTTAAAGTCTTATACTAGCCTATACCAGTCAAGCATGGCACCTAAGGCCAAAACCAAGAAGAAAACGACTCCGAAGGGTAAAGGTAAGAAACAAGTGACAAAAGAAATCCATAATTTTGACAGTGTTGCAGAGGTCGTATCTCAAGTCGCTCATCAAGATGTCGAGGTCATTCCTGAAACTGCCAAATCTGTTGTAGAAGACATTCCTGCAACTCCGCAAATCAATGTCGACCTCATACCCCTAATCAACGCCTATTTTAAAATTATTGACTGTCACTGTGAATTTGATTTCTACGATCTACATTTGTGGCTAAAACAGAAGCACCTAGATAACCAAGACCCTATCAGGTTTTGGGAGTCTATGTTGCCTTTTTTTGCATTCCCTCAAACTCACCCATTCCTGGATCTAATTCCCTAGTGTTAGAAGCAGTATGACCCTATAACTAGGTCAGTGGTGGCTCAGAATGGAAACGTTTTGATCACCATATCCCCTTAAACCATTAACTAGATGCCTCTCATCCCTCCTTCTGACTCCTTATCCTATTTCTCTCCTGCTGCCCTCATGGTTTATCATAAATTATCCTTCCCTCAAAGAGCTCAAATATTTGACATTTTCCTACCCGAGGATGCAGATTTACAAAAGAGAAATCCCCCTTATGCATCCTCCATGTTTCCTATAGCTTCCAAACACTACATCTCCCTTCTTTCTTATCGATTAATATACCCAAACAATGAAACCGTTGATGAACCCATCCTAGGTTTCTTATCTATATTCAGTCTTGGAAAATCACCATTTTTTATGTACAATTACAACCATTTATTGGTTGATATTATACATGAACAACTCATGAACTTCACCACAAAATGAGCATTTAATTATTCCTCTGTGATTATTCATATGATTTTGTTTCAGTAGGCAGATATGTTGCCCATTCACTTCAACAAGAAGGACACGCAGGGAGTGAATCAATCAATGATTCACTAGACATAATTGGTCAGAGCTTTTTCAACAACCACTTCTTTCTTAGAATTCATAGACTCATTCATCCATCCAATCAGGCAGCTCCTTACCAGACAATCAAAGTCTATAATTGGAGAAGACGTTAAAATAATTTTGCACCTCAGTGAACAAGAAAAAACAGGTGATTGGTATCTATACAATAAATATACAGAGATCAGGGTGTATGGCTATGAGCTTCCACCATACAAAATTCCAAAGTATGTTCCCATGAGAATTTTCTCCTTAGAGTACATAAGGCAGATGTTAAACATGGATGAATTGCATTTTGTTTTAAGAAAGAGGAAAGCCCAGTTTAAAATCAAGGCCAATGTTGGATCATTCATTTTTAATACCAGAGCAGTTGGTACTAATGCAGATGCAATATTAAAGAAGATGGGTTTTCAATCAAGTTTTACTTGGTCATATGACCCCCATGGCATTATTTGTTGTTGTGAAACCAGCTCCAAAAATAGAATAAAATAGATATCAACACCTTAGAAATAAGCCACTTCGAGGGGGCAACCTCCAATACATTACACGAATGAACAATTCTTGAATGATACAAATTACAAAACCTCCTTTCTATATATAGGAGTCCATGGGGCCACAATGTAATCTTAGTGGGGCCACGATGTAATCCTAGCTGACCTAACAATAATAATTTAAGGGCACAATAATAACAATATGGGGGTTACAGGGGTACAATAATAACAATAAGGGGGTTACACTAACAACAATAAGGGGCTATACTAGTAATATAGGGACCTAACATGCCCCTCTCCTTCACAAAAGTGTTGTCCTCAATGCTTGAGTAGCTCTGGGTGCTTCTGTATAAAATTCTCATCCTCCCATGTAGAATCTTCAGTGGCTAAGTTCTTCCACTTGATGAGATACTCTGAAATTGATCGATTCCGTAGCTGTCGAGTTCTTGTTTCCATGACCACTTCAGGTTCCAATATTATTTTTCCTTCCTCATCAAGTTCTGGCAATATTGTTTGAACTGGAAGATTTTCACCTATAACCTTCTTTAAGCATGAAACATGGAAAACTCGATGCACTCATGAAGAAGCAGGAAGCTCCAATTTGTATGCCATAGTACCAATGTTTTGCAACACCTTGTAAGGACCATAGTACTTTGGCGATAATTTATTATCCTTCTTAGCTTGCTTCAGGGACATTTGTTTGTATGGTTGTAGCCGTAAAAATACCCAATCTCCTACATCAAAACTTCTCTCGTTGCGATGTTGATCTGCCTGTTGTTTCATTTGATTTTGTGCCAAATTTAGGTTATCTTTTAAGAGTTGGATAACTTCTTGCTGATGCTCGATGTGATATTCCACTGCTTGAACCTTCGAATTTTCCCTTAAAGATGATGTGATCGATGGTGGATGATATCCATAAAGTGCCATAAATGGGGTCATTTTTCCTGCAGTATGGAAGGAAGTGTTATACCACCATTCAGCAAGAGGTAACCACTTGACCCATTGTGTTTGTTTATCAGATACAAAACAACGAAGATATCCTTCCAAACATTTATTTACTATCTCAGTTTGACCATCTGATTGAGGATGATAAGATGAGCTATGAGCTAATTGAGTACCCAAACAAGAAAATAACTCCATCCAAAAATTTCCAGTAAAAATGGGATCTCTGTCGCTCACAATAACCCTTGGGTTTCCATGTAGCTTTTGAATTGTGTCCATAAATGTAGTATCAACTGTACTTGCTTTAAATGGATGAGATAATGCACAAAAGTGTGCATAATTGGTAAGTCTATCAACTACCACCATGATGCTACTCTTTCCTTCAGACTTAGGTAAACCTGTGATAAAATCCATCGAAATCTCCTCCCAACGTTGACTTGGAATGGATAAAGGTTGTAGAAGACCCAGGGTCTTAATTGTCTCAACTTTATTATGCTGGAAAATCAAACATTCCGCCACAAACTTTTGAATATCATATTTAAGGCCATCCCAAAAAAAAAAATTCTTCACCTTGTGGTAAGTTTTTAAAAATCCTGAGTGTCCTCCTAAAGGAGAAGTGTGCAATTCCAAAAGAATCTTTTGTTTTAGTTGGGAACTCTTACAAAGATATAAGCGACCTTTGTACCATAAGGAATCATTTTTCCAACTAAATGTGTCAGATGCACTAGGATCTTGCTGCAAATTTTGAATGAGTGTCCACACTTCTTTGTCCTTCTTCCATTCATCCCTTGCTTTGGTTATCCAATCTGGTTGGATAATAGAAATGGCACAAAGAAATGCTTCCATCTCTTTATTCTTTCTTGAGAGTACATCTGCAACAACATTTAGCTTCCCTTTTTTGTAGATTACTTCAAAGTCGTAACCCAGCATCTTTGTGACCCATTTTTGTTGCTCTTCTAAAGATAGTCTTTGTTCCAAAAAGTGTTTAAGACTATCATGATCAATTTTTACCTTGAAGTGTCTTCCCATTACGTAAGTTCACCATTTCTTTAGTGCATGTAGTATTGCTAACATTTCTTTCTCATAAATAGCTTTCTGTAAATACTTTCCTTTGATTGGACGACTTTCAAAAGCAATGGGTCTTCCTTCTTGCATTAAAACAGCACCAATTCCATTTCCTGAGGCATCACATTCCACAATAAAGGTTTTTGTGAAGTTTGGCGTAGCTAAGACTGGTGCTAGGCACATTGACTCTTTAAGATGTTCAAAGGCCTTAGTTGCTTCAGGAGTCCATGAAAATCCATCTTTCTTCAATAATGTTGTTAGAGGTGTTGCTATTCTCCCATAATTCTTAACAAACTTGCGATAATACCCTGTTAACCCGAGAAATCCTCGCAACTTCTTTATGGTTGTGGGGACTTTCCATTCCTTAATGGCTTTAATTTTGTTAGGGTCTACTTTAACACCCTCGTGAGATACAATATGACCAAGATATTCCACCTCTTGTACTCCAAAGAAACATTTGGATTTTTTTGCATATAATTGTTTCTCCTGCAATAGTTTGAGCACCCTGTCAACATGTTCAACATGATCCTTCCAAGACCTGCTTTAGATTAGTATATCATCAAAAAATACTAGCACAAATTTTCTAAGGAAGGGTTTGAAAATGGAATTCATCAACCCTTGAAATGTAGAAGGTGCATTGGTAAGACCAAAAGGCATGACCAAAAGTTCATAATGACCCTCATGAGTTCGAAATGCTGTTTTTGGAATATCTTCAGTCTTCATTCTAATTTGATGATATCCTGAATGAAGATCCAACTTGGTAAAATAAATTGCTCCATGTAATTCATCCAATAGTTCATCAATCACAGGAATGGGAAATTTATCTTTAATGGTGAGCTTATTGAGCTCCCTATAGTCCGGACACATGTGCCATGATCCATCCTTCTTGTGTACCAATACTACAGGAGCAAAGAAAGAAATTTTGACTAGGTTGAATTATACCAACCTCTAACATTTCTGTAATCATACGTTCAATTTTTCTCTTTTGGACATAAGGATATCTATAAGGCCTGATGTTTTGAGGAACACTTCCTGGAATCAAATGAATAGCATGATCATGATCACGAATAGGTGGGAATCCTTTGGGAGTTTCAAAAACCTTGGAATGATTGTCCAAGACTTTTTGGAGATTTGCATAAATATATGATTTTGATGTTGGAACTTCTAGTGAGCATAATTGTGAAATTACGCCTCGTTGTTATTTCTTTAGAAGCTTTGTCATGACATTAGAGCTTATTATCTTTCCTGGATTCCCTACAATACCCCGTAATTCAACTTCCTTTCCTTTTAAAAAAAAATTCATGAAAATTTCATGAAAATTAAAAGCTACCGTCCCCAAATATTGTAACCATTGTACTCCTAGTACAACATCAGCACCTCCCATAGGAATGGAAAGCATTGGACTATTCAATACATATTCCCCCATGGTTAGCTTGATATTATGGCATTTTCCAAAGCAATTTATAGTTCCTCCATTTGCAACCATCACTTGACATCCTGGTGCTGGGTATAGGAAACAATTTAATTCCTTGGCTACCTTACAATGAATAAAATTATGGGTACTACCTGAATCGATCAACACTATTACCTTTTTCTTCTTGATATGTCCTTCTATCTTGAGAGTTTGAGGAGTGGTAATTCCTGCCAATGCATTACACAATATGGTCAGACTCATTTCTTCCTCTTCTAGGGTTGGTTCCTGGTGTATATCCTCTTCTTGTTCATTTTCTTCTTCCTCTTCACAATATATGTAAAATAATTTCTTCTCAGCACACTTATGACCTTTAGTGTATTTTTTATCACAACTGTAGAAAAGCCCTTTTTCTCTTTTTTCTTCCAATTGTTGGGGTGTCAACCTAGTAGGTTGTGGAAATCTAGGAGTAGCAACACTTCCCTCTTTATAGAAGTGAGTGATAGGCTTCCTTTTCGCCATAATTTTACATTCCATTTTTCTTGCCAACCTGAATGCCTTCTGCAATGAATCAGGTACCAAAACGCGAACTTCATGTTGGATGTTATCCTTTAAAGTACCTATGAAGAGATAAATCCTATGTTCCTTTGCAATATTAGTTACCCTTATATTCAATTTTTGGAAGTCCTTAATGTGCTCCCCCACTGAACCCTTTTGTTTGATATTTATCAATTGGCTAAAGAAGGTGTTGCTCTTTGTATCCTCATAATGTGCTATCATTTCCTCCGTAAAAATTGACCAAGTGACAATTTTTTTACAGGAGAAAAGCCATCGATACCATACAAATGTATTTTGTTCTAGATGTAAAGTTGCAATGCATACCTTTTATGTGTTTTACACATTATTGAGATCAAAATATTGCTCCATATGTAGTATCCATGTTACAGGATCCTTTCCATCAAACTTCCTCATATCCATTTTTGGAATATGGTGGTTCTTCCCGCCAACATTAGAG
This sequence comes from Pinus albicaulis, assembly GCA_034641835.2. Taxonomy (NCBI): domain Eukaryota; kingdom Viridiplantae; phylum Streptophyta; class Pinopsida; order Pinales; family Pinaceae; genus Pinus; species Pinus albicaulis. The sequence goes on from CM076574.1 coordinate 1,018,110,427, forward strand.
TTTATGAAATCATGATTAGCATTTATTTTGTTATCATCATGAGTTTCCTCTACTATCTTTTCACCATTAGGAAACATTTGTTGTATCAACTTTGTCAAACCTTCCATGTCTGCTTTTAGATCATTCTTCATGTTTTCCATTTTTTCATCGATCTTAGCTTCCATGTCATCCATCTTAGATTCCATGCCAGCTTCCATGCCATCTATCTTACCTTCCATGCCATTCTTCAAACCATCCATCTTAGATTCCACGCCTTTCTTCAAACCATCCATCTTAGTTTCCACGCCTTTCTTCAAAACTTCCATGTCATTTTTTGTTGCTCTTTGCGAGAGTGAAATTTGTTGTACTTGCTCTTGTAAATTTGATATGTCATGTTGCCATTCTTCGTCTTCATGAGTGATAGTAGAGCCTTCTAAAGGCTTAATGGGTGTTGAATTATTTTTAGGGGCCATTTTAGAATACAATACTGATATCTATTCTACAATATGCCCTTGGAATCAATTCAACTTGATTCTTCAAACAAGACTTATGTAATGCAAGAAAAAATACACACCTTTTACTTGCTTTTGAGGAGCTCTATATTGAAATTGAATTATCTCTATAATTGCAGATCCTCAATATCTGAAATTTGGCCTTGTAGTAGCCCTCTGAAGATTCTTTCAAATATCACAGGTCTGACCTGATTTGGATTCTTCAAGACAAAGTTATGTCCAATCTTCCACAATGACCCAATTATGGACTGGTTCAGTAGAGTGAACTTGTACGACTTGCCACGTGTCATTGTTCCTCCTTTGGCTTTGAAATTGATATACAGGAAACTAAAGTCTGTGTACTTGCGGCCACTTTTTACAGCATTCCAATCTGATGCTCAGAGAGAGAGTTATGAAGCTTTTCCCACGATAACCACTTTGAGATGAAATTCGGGATCCTGAAAAGACCTAACTTCCACAGATCATATCTCCGAAAATATTCCGAACCAAGCTCTGAAATTTTGCAACGATTTTCCTCAAGATTTCGGCTTCTCTCTCTAAAAATTTCAGCTTCTGAGTCTTCGTAGAAAAAAAAAAATTATAGCGCAAATGGCGCAATGACCTGTTTAGGTTAAATTCAAGAGCCTGCAAAAATCCCTAATTTCCACAGATCATATCTCCGAAAATATTACGAACTAAGCTCTGAAATTTTGCGAAGATGTTCCTAAGGATTTCGGCTTCGCACTCTAAAAATTTCAGCTTCTGAACCTTCTTAGAAAAAAAAGTTATAGCGAACATGCCACAATGATCGGTTTGGAGCAACGAAAACCCTAGAATCCAAAGCTCTAATACCAAATGTTGTGAAACCAGCTCCAAAAATAGAAGAAAAGAGATATCAACGCCTTAGAAATAAGCCACTTCGAGGGGGAAACCTCCAATAAATTACATGAATGAAAAATTCTTGGATGATATAAATTACAAAACCTCTTTTCTATATATAGGAGTTCATGGGGCCACAATGTAATCTTAGTGGGGCCACAATGTAATCCTAGATGACCTAACAATAATAATTTAAGGGCACAATAATAACAATATGGGGGTTATAGGGGTACAATAATAAAAATAAGGGGATTACACTAACAACAATAAGGGACTATACTAATTTCTTCTCTAAGGGTTGAACTCAAGACAACCTCTTACACTCATACCTCTAGAGCGGAAATAGAGAAGTACATGAACCAAGATGAATGGGTAGAAGATACTTTACAAGAATCAGATGAACAAGTCATTTCTACTTCAAATGTATAAACACCAGTGCCTGATAGTAACCATTAAAAAAGGGTCCTCCAAATATTTCAAATCACAAACAAAACATTTTAGATGCTTTGGCATGATTAGTGACCACAATCATCTCAAAGGCAACATCAGATTGGCGTTGTTGCCGGGGAGACGAAGAATAAAAGATAAATATTCCTGGGACAACGATTTTTCCATTTTCCTTTAAGGTGAATAAAGAATAAATATATAGTTTGAAACCTTTCACTTGGCGATTCCATTGATTCCAACTGGATCCTTTTAAGCACACAAGATCTCGATCTGAATCTGAGATTGTTAATCCTATACCAGATCCAGAAAGACTCTTTAGGGAAACCTCTTTGAAAAGAAAATATAATATTTATGCTTCTTCCTCTTCAGCCTTACACCATGAAGAAAGTTCATCCATAAATCCCTTTTCAATAATATCATCCCAACCTGATTTGACTCAATTACCTCCTAGATTTGTTGAACTTTATTCACAAGGAGTAGATCTTTAGTCAGACTTGTTGGCAGCCTCACTTGAGTCATATCAAGTCCCATATTTCCCTATAGACTCACCTACATCTAAGACAGAATTGGGCTTGCATTTGCATGAATTTAATCTTATATATTTTGTTACCCTAGTTTACCATCCTATTCCATTAAAATAAAATCAACCAGAAGAGACAATTTATGTCTATTCTAATCCATTATTCGAATATAAGGAAGAAGATTTAACACCATCAGTTCAAAAGCTAATTGTTAAAATCCCTTTGAGATCCTCACTTCCTCCTCTTCCTTCACATTCTCCTCCACCCTCTAATACTCATTCACCCACATCTTCATCAACATATTCATCATCATCCATGGCTTTTCAACCCATTATACAAGCTAGGTATGCTGCCCTTGTTCTTCATAATGTCTTGGGAAATTTTCCTGATGGATATCTTAAACATTTACCAAGATTTAATGGAGAAAAAGGTCCCTCGGCAGAATATCATATAGTTTCCTTCTTAGATTTTGTAGACAATATGAACATTAAACATGAAGATGTTTGTATGAGATTATTTGTACAGTCTTTGGAAGGTAACATTAGGATCTGGTTTAGGCAACTTAGATCGGATTCTATTCGGACCTGGAATGAACTTATAAATATATTTTAAAACCAATGGGGGGTAAAGAAATATGTTGTTTACCATCTCACTGGATTTGAAGAGTTAAAAAGAAATCCTGGTGAACCAGTGGTTGAATTTATCAAAATATTTAACAAAATCTACCACAAAATGCCTGCTAATTATAAACCTCCAATAGCTGCTGCAAAGGTCATATTTTCAAAAGCATTCAATGATGACTTTGCAGTTATGCTAAGGGAGAGAGTTTCTAATACATTACAAGACATGCAGACTAATGCTATTGAGGTAGAAGCTACTAGGTCAACTTCTAGTAAAATTAGAGCTAAAGAACAGAAAGCCCAAATGAAATTAAAAAATAAAGAAGCATCTTCCTCTAAGTCTAAAAGTGAAGATTCAAATATTGATTAAATCACAGCTCTTCTTAGAAATCTATCCAATAGAATTTCAAATATTGAAACTCAACCAAAAACAGTCCAACAAACTGTTTCCAAACCAAAAACACAGGCCCAAGGTCATTACAAGAAAGTTGCTCCATTGCAAATTCTTCAGAGGCCTCATAATGACCAACAAGTACCTACACCATTGTTGATTGATGATCAAAAACCTGAGGATAATACTTTTTCTATTACTGAGGATATTAATATTGTAGATCCTTCATCCTTTCAGACTGCCATTGTCCCTGTTTCCCAAAATCAAATCCCTCAAGAAAACCAAGATACTTCTGAGGTTTCTAAGTATCAAGCTTTTTCTAATTTTCTGATTGCAGAACTCAATAAAAGATATGACTTAAGACCTAGAGCCGGTCCTGGTAGACCTCCCAAAAACCCTGTAATAATTGAACCTCAACTGAAAACAACTGAAACTCAAACTACTTCTTCTCAACCTCTAAATCAGTCAACTGATTCTACTCAGATTAACAAAACAATATTGATTGCCTTTAATGTTGAGAAAGAATTAGAAAGAGTCAAATTTTCAATTCCACTTTCTAAACTCTCTAAAAATCTAGGGTATAAAAGTCAAGTAGCAAAGTGGATCCAAAATTCTAGTATGGATGTTGAAGGAGATATTATCAATCTACAAAATGAAAGACCTACCATAGCTTTTGGTCCTAGTTCTGATATGATTGATGAATCTATTCCACCCTTCTTTTGACTTTAAAAGTGCATGATTCCTTGTTATAAAACTGTATGCTTGATTTTGGTGCTTCGCACAATTTAATGCCTAAAGTCATCATGGAACAACTAAATCTGGATATCACTCGAACCTGTCATGAGTTGTATACTTTTGATTTAAATAATGTCCAATGTTTAGGACTCATTAAAGATCTAGTTGTCACTTTACATCAAATACCAGTTAAAAGTGTAGTATTAGACGTAGTTGTCACTGATATTCCTCCCAAATTTGTAATGCCTTTATCGATATCATGTTGTGAAAAATTGGGAGGAAGTCTTCAAATGGACATGTATTTTTCCACTATCCCTGTATATTGTGGAGAGAGCCTTAGATTATATAGAGAAGTGAGATTCCTAAACACTGTATGCAGTGTTAATCAAGCTAGGAATCATCCCATTTATGCAGTAGATCAAGAATTTAGTTTTTTTCAACTATCATCAGACACTTCACAGAATTCTCAACTCAAGATTGAGGATGTAGTTGACACTTCTAAATCAGTTCAAACTAAAATTTGGAAATTATTATTTGATGGATCTTGCACCAAAGATGGAGTTGGAGAAGGAGTTTTTTTATTTCACCTGATAAAGAAAAGATTACACAATCATGCAAATTATATTTTGAAGTCACAAACAACGTTGTTGAATACGAAGCTTTTATCCTAGGATTACAGCTTGCTAGAAGTTTAAAGGTAAAAATTTTAAGTGTTTTCACTGACTCGGAACTAATAGGAAGACAAGTTAGGAGTCTTTGCCAAAAAAATCACCCTAGACTTAGGTCTTACAGAAATGAGATATGGGACACCATTGAAAATGTCTTTGTTGCTTTTAATATCACTTTTATTCCTAGAGATGAAAACCTGCATGCAGATTCATTAGTTGTTTCAACTAGTTATTTTAAGATTCCAGATCAATTTCAAATTCAATATCAGATACAAATAAAATATAGGCCTTCAATCCCAGACAACCTTAAAAACTGGAAAATATTTGAAGACGATGAGCAATTAAAGTCCTTTCTGCAGGTCATTGACGAATTTTCTGTATTGCAAATTGAAGAGGATAATTCAGGCAGTAATTAAGCTACCAAAGACAAATAAAACTCAAAACTAAAATCAAAGGTAGATGATCATGATATAATTCAATTATCAAATAACTTTATCCCCAAAGGACTTGTTCCTTTAGAAAAGTTGTTTGATCAAAACGATGTTCCCAAAAATCTATTCTCTGCTTCACCAGAAAATGAGATAAAGACACAAATATTGGCACTGATGATGAGATTAAATACATTAAACTTTGTGCATCACTAACTCCAAAAATCAAATCTGAATATGTCAAACTTCTTAAGAATTATAAAGATGCCTTTGCCTGGTCTTATGCTGATCTAAAAACTTATGACACATCTTTAATTGAGCATAAAATTCCACTAAAACTAGATGTAAAGCCTTCCCAACAGAAGTTAAGAAGGATGAACCCAATTCTTATTCCCACCATAGAAAAAGAACTAAAAAAACATTTAGATGCCCAAATTATTATTCCATTAAGATACTCTAGTTGGGTTGCCAATTTAGTCCCTGTGAGGAAAAAGAACGGTGAAATAAGACTCTGTGTAGATTTTAGAAACCTTAATAAAGCATCCTTGAGATATAATTATCCACTCCCAAAGATGGATCAATTACTTCAAAAAGTGTTAGGTGCTAACAGACTCTCTATGTTGGATGGATTTTCTGGTTATAGTCAAATATTGGTCAATTCAGAAGACAGGGAGAAGATAGCTTTTACCACACATTGGGGTACATTCATGTATGTCCGGATGCCTTTTGGTCTATCAAACGTAGGAGCAACATTTCAGAGAGCCATGGACTTGGATTTTTTCGAGAAGGAAAAAAAATTTATTGTTATTTATCTTCATGATTTGACTATTTTCTCTGAATCAAATCCGAAACATATCAAGCATTTGAAGAAAGTTTTTGAAAGGTGCATGAAGTTTGGAATTTCTTTAAATCCAAAAAAGTCATTATTCGCCATCAAAGAAGGTAAATTACTAGGTCACATTATTTCGAAATATGGAGTAGTTATTGATCTCAAAAGGGTCTCTGCTATTCAATCATTATCACTGCCTAGAAATAAGAAAGAGATTCAAGCTTTCTTAGGGAAAATTAACTTCTTGAGAAGGTCTATACCGAATTATGCATAAATAGTGAAGGATATAATGGACATGCTCAAAAATAACCATGAAGTTAAATGGACTATTTCTGCAATATTTTCCTTTGACCAGATAAAGAAGGCCATCTTCGAAGCCCCAACCTTAGCCAGTCCAAACTATTCATAACCTTTCAGCATGTTCTCTTTTGCCTCCGAAACTACCCTTGCAGTTGTCTTTTTGCAAAAGAATGAGGATTACCATGATCAACCTATAGCATCTTTTAGTAAGGTCATGAGAGATGCTGAACTCAGATATGATATTATCGAAAAACAATTCTATGCCTTAGTTCAAGCCCTGAAGTCTTTTAGAATGTATATCCTCCATTCCACTATCATTTCTTATGTGTACAATAACGCATTCAAAACAGTCCTCACGCAGCCAGACACTGAAGGAAGAAGGGGAATATGGATAACTCAAATCCTTGAGTTTGATCTTACCATCAAAACTACCAAGTTAGTAAAGGGGCGGGGTTTAGTTAAGTTGTTAGCTGAATCCAATTGTAAAGTCTTGGGCATAAACTCTGTTTTTGAAGTTTCAGAGAAGCATCCACAAGAACCTTCTTCAAATTTAGAAAGGGAGAATCCACAATAACCTTCCTTGAATGCAGAAGGGGAGAATCCACAAGAACCTTCTCATGGAGTACAAGGAAAGAATACACAAGAACCTTCTCCTTCAACTCAGGCAGTCCCTATTCATATTGATGAGAAGTTTGTTTTATCAAATTGGTATGCAGACATTGTTCATTTCTTGATTCATTTTGAATTTCCAGCTCAGTTTTCAAAGAAACAATGCAAAACGCTCAAGTTGAAATCCATCACATACTGTATCATCAATGCCAACTTACATTGGAAGGATACTATTAATATTTTACTACTTTACCTAACATAATCAGAGATTGAAGGAATCATTGATCAGTTTCATGCAGGAATTTGTGGAGGCCACTGTGCTTGGAGAGCAACATCATACAAGATACTGAGAGCAGGATTTTATTGGCCTACTTTGTTTTCACAAGTAGGATCAAAAGTCAGATCCTGTGTTCCATGTCAGATGTTTGCTGGTAAGCAAAAATTAGCAGCTCTTCCACTAGCTCCAGTAGTTTTTTCAGCGCCATTTCTTCAATGGGGATTAGATTTTATAGGTGAAATACATCTAGCCTCCAGTAATCAGCACTGATGGATCTTGACTGCTACTGACTATTTCACCAAGTGGGTGGAAGCCATTCCAGTAAGAAATTCTACAGATTCTGTTGTAATAAAATTCATTGAAGATAATATTTTATCCAGATTTGGTTGCCCACAGCAAATAGTCACTGATAATGCCACAACGTTCAGCAGCATAAAAATGATAGAATTCTGCCAGAAATATCAAATTCTGCTACATCACTCAACTCCCTATTATCCACAAGGAAATGGTCTTATTGAATCACCTAACAAGAGTTTAGTGAAAGTAATCAAGAAAACACTAGAAGAACACAAGAAAAATTTGGACAGCCATTTGATTTATGCAGTTTGGGCAAACATAATTTCTCCCAAAATATCAACAGGTAAATCTCCAATCCAATTATTTTATGGAAAATATGTCATTTTTCCTACAAATTTAGCTTTCCCTGTGCTAAATTTTCTACAAGAATATACTGATGAACCTGAAGATTTGTCTAGAAGGATTAATCAGATCATTGAGTTGAATGAAAATAGAGATGAGATTCAGTACAAACTAAAGAAATATCAGAATAAAATGAAAGTTCTCTTTGACAGAAAAGCAAGGGAAGGAGATTTTAGAGAAGGGGATTTAGTCCTAAGATGGTATGCTAGGAGAGAAGATAAAGGCAAACATGGAAAGTTTGACAATTTATGGTTTGGGCCACTTAGCGTTGCAGAGGTAAAAGGAAACAACACATTTTTTCTACAAAATCTTGAAGGACATTTTTCAACGCTACCTGTCAATGGCAGATTTTTGAAACACTACATCCAGTACGGAAGGAAATATTACATCATCATTGTACACAATCATTTTCTTTTATCACTTGAAGTATGTTTATTTTCTACAGTAAAGACTCCATAGCCCGAGGAGAAGGCACATTGAACTACATGTTCTTTGCATCCCACAGGGGGAAGTAGTCCCCAGTTGGAGCCGATTTTGTAACATTATTTGTTTTTGATAAGTTAGCACGGTAGTTTAAAAAATAAAAAATAAAATGCTAAGTTAGAACATGGATGAAAAAGAAAATGTTAAAAAGTGTTAGGAAAAGTATATTTTGTTACATCCATGTTAGAAAAAATGATAGGATAGCTTGCTCTAAATAATGGAGGCAAAAGAAAAAATGTTAGGGAAGCATGAAATAAAAATGTTAAATGCTTTAGTGTTCAACATAATAATGGCCACCTATTTAAATGCACTAGATTTTCAAAATGTAAAGTTTTAATTCATGTATATTTTAACCTTCGTAAAAGGGTTTTTATATTCATTGATTAAATTGATATATATATATGTGTGTGTGTGTGTGTGTGTGTGTGCACATATGTATTTTATCATAAGGTCACTAAATGACAAAGCGGTCAAATCACATGGAGAATAAAGCGCTTGCAAATTTCAACAGTAGATCTCGAGCTCCCCTCAAATCTACGGCGGAGATCAACTTTGCACCCCCTCCGCCTGTTTCTTGTTAACGCGAGGGGGGGGGGATCCGAACTCTGGTTTTAATGGCCACTCTTTTTTGCGACGTGGCAGCACCGTGTGAATTTTCACCCCCTCCACCTAAAACAGGAAACCGAGGCTCCCCCCCCACCCCCAAAAAAAAAAATCTGCCTCCAAATATTTTCAACCCTCATGACCGTTTGTCTGCGCTACAACTATTGATATGTCAATAAGTCATATTCTTCCACGTCACTTGTCCATTACTCCATAACGCTACATTATACCCGTTAATCATCCCGTTAGCCAATAGATGTTCTCCATTATATTCATTAATCATACCGTTACATAGTTAAAGCTCATTTGATTGCTAACCACAACCGTTAAACCCAAATTGAAGTCTATAAAATTTCCAACAGTCTTTCGTTCTCTACTTTACCTCCTCGTTAAAATTCTCTTTCATCCTCCATTCCATTCCGTAACTAATTATCATTTCTGTAATTTCCCTTCATATTCCTGTAACCCTCTCATAGCTTCTATAACCCAAGATTTAAAGGTCCTGTACTACTCTATACCAGTCAAGCATGGCACCTAAGGCCAAAACCAAGAAGCAAACGACTCTGAAGGGTAAAGGTAAGAAACAAGTGACAGAAGAAATCCAAAATGTTGACAGTGTTGTAGAGGTCACATCCGAGGTCACTCATCAAGCTGCTCTGGTCATTCCTGAAACTGTTAAATCTGTTGCAGAAGACATTCCTGCAACTCCGCAAATCAATCTCGAACTCATACCCCTAGCCGACGCCTATTTTAAAATTATTGACTGTGTTAGCAACCTATGATAGGGGTCATAATTTTGACTTGAAAGTTGATAATCTTGTAAATATGTACATACTTTGCCTTTTTCAAGTTGTATTCACATATTTTGTAAAAAAATCAAAAAGAGGGTAAAAAGTCCTAAAAGAACAATCAAAGGACTTAGAAAAAATAAAAGACCCCAAAAGAAAAATGAATAAAACATGAAAATGTGCAAACATAAATGCCACTACTTTTTACTTTTTGACTGTGGTAGAGTGTCAATAAATTCCATAGTCCATGATGAGTTAAACAGTTTAATCTTAACTTTTCATTGTTTCAATTTCACTTTTTATACATAGAGAATAATGAGTTGTCATACAGTTTAATCATGACAATTCAGTAGTTAGGTAGAGAAATAAAGTGAATCCAACAGTTTAATTTGGATTCGTGGATGAAATAAGTGTAGAATTAGATAGTTTTACTTGCTTTCAGAAATAATAAATGCTGTGAAGGTTGATAGCTTAAATGTACCTTACTAAAAAGGAAGAAAAAATGTTAGCATGGTAAGCTGGGTAGGTAGAAGAAGGTGAAAAGTCTCAATGTAAATATCATTCATCATGGGTTGCAAAATAACTAACTTCCCCTTCCCATAGTCATGAAACATTCTAAACTTATCAGTCAGAAAGGCTCAAGGTATTTCCTTGACTTTTGTTGGGACCGGACCCAAGGCTCTATGACTGATCAGTTGAAAGTGTAAATGTCTATATTAATCCCCAAAATCACATCATTTACCATTCATACATTCATTCCCATAAATAATCCTAAGTAAAACTCCATTTTTACTTAAAGGCATTATAATTTCCATTTGATTAACTTCCTACATCATTTGAAAACATTAAGCCCTCAAAAAAACATTATATCATAAGTTAAGTGATAAGATCAATGCAAATTATCTCTTGAAATTCACTTTACTTGTTATGTTTATGTGTTTTGAGTATACCATCTCCTATTTTCATATTAACTCTAATTTATATATTAACTCCCTATAAAAATAACATTTTCCTATTATATATAACTCCTTTTATATAATAAACCCAAAAACCCACTTATTATAATTTTAGCCGAAGTTTATAATTCCCACATGTTTAATAAAAACCCACATTATAACCCCCTTTGGCTAAAATGTACCTTTATGTATAATCCCGCCCCTATGGTAGTTAAATCAACTTGGTTTAATTAACCATATAATAAAAATATTCGAAAATCTTTTAAAACATGTTTTATATATGTTTTAAGCAAAAATACCGAAGTTTTATTTAAACTAAACTTCAAAGCATAAACCCATTTCCCCTGTTTATTATCCCTCCCCTGACTCCCTTAACCTAAGGTTAAATCTATAACCTAACCATTTCCCCGCAATATATATTCCATTACCACAGTCCCTAACCTTGGTTAAAGTCCTGAATATCCCTCCCGATCACCTTTTCCATTGAAAAATCGGTTTTTTTTTGTATATAAACTAACCTTCTCCCTTTCTTCATCGGATTGAATATCAACCCTCCTATATTCAAATCCTATTTAATCCAACGGTTAAATATCAACGCAACAGTTTAATACATGTTCCTTCCTTCCCCCATCGCGTTGAATTATAACCGTAGATCTTTTATTTATTTCCAAGATCCTGTGGCTCAAAATGAACTCGATGACTTACCTTTCCCCGCACCTTTCCTTTTGATCGTGACCATTCGCTTTCTAAAGCAAAATCTGACGGCGCCAGTTCATTTTCGCGCTCATAAAATAATCGACTGATGTTTTGGAAAATCCGCGCGATATGGGTTGTTTTCCGAAACCACCTTGTGTCGACGTGTCCTCAAATAATTGGATTGCGTTCGAAAAGCAATTTACCGCTTACCGCTCAGGAGCTGCGCGAATACCACCTAGTGGTATTTTGAAACCACTTCTGCCCAAACTATGATTTAACTATGGTTTAAACTATGGTATATTCATAAAAATCATAATTTTCATTAAGTTTTTCACCTATTCGTGCTTTAAACCTGTGAAACCTCCGCTAAGCCTATTTTCATCGAATTTTCACCATTTTGGACCATTTAACCTTTGAAAGCCAGTGCAGAGCCCTTTTCATCATTTTCAAACCTACCAGCACCATTTTTAAGCCATTTTCCTTCCAATTCAACCACGAAGAGCCAAAGTACCCTCTGATAGACCAATTCAGCAGAATTGAAGACTGTGCGCAACCGTGAAATGTCTTCAACCTCAATTATACCTTTTAAAGGTATTTTTCATCAAACTTAACTAGAAAAACTTCAATTTCCAAAAGAAAAAGCACCAATTTTTCTGTTATTACCTGTAATTATCTTAAATACCATACGGAAATTGCAAAAAATATCCAAGTACAGGGGAAACTCTGTCAAAATTTCCCCAGAATCTCCCATTTCCGTTTTTTGCAAACCCTGGGCATTTTCATTGCTGGAATTGTTCATAACCTTTCTTCTGAGCATTAAAACCCTCTTTTCATCTGAAACTTTTCTCAGAACCCTATTTTTACCAGAGATATTCTCCAAAATCCCTTTTTCCAACAGAAGAACTCAGCAAACAGTCTAAGCTTGCTCTATTCAATTAATAAATGACAAAGAAACAAGTAACCCCCAAATCAGGAGGTCCAAAGCCTCAAAAGAAAACCTCTGCTAAAATCCCTCAGCCTGGATCTTCTAAAATTGATAAACCCACCCCTGCACTCACTGTTGATTCCACAGAAGTTGCCAGGCCTGTTCAACCTCCAGTTATCTCACAAGAAAATAGTCCTCTGGTTGACCTTGATTACAGGATATTGGAGCCTTCTATAGAGTTCAATTTACTTGATGTCTATAACTAGTGTTTTGGAAAATCTGTAGAGAAAGATGACAAAGATATACAAGTTTGGGATTCCAATCTTCCCAAGTACATTGTCCCTCTTACTCATTCAGCCCTTGATTTTTTCAGATTGTGTCAGTCCTATTATCTTCCAGACCAAAGGTGCATTGTGAATAAAGACAGAGAGGTCTTATTTTACATCAATGCAGAATCCATAAACTCTATGCTGCAATTAAACCCTGACCCCAATGCTGCTTCATTATCAATTGAGGATTTAACTCAGCTTTACTTAGACCTTGATTTTACTTCTAAGTTTAAAGTATTCCAGACTTTTTGTCCCAAACAAGTTGATATCCCTAAGCTTAATCCTCCATTTGATACTTTTGATTTTCCAAATGAAACCAGACAGATTGTCTCCATGCTATCATTCATACTGGGATATAGCAGTGATGAATTCGCTGATGTTGCTATCCTAGGTTTTCTATCTACTCTGAGTCCTGGCCAGTCTCCATCCATTGTGTACGATTTTGCCAAGTTCATTGCAGAAAACATGCACTATCAATTGTCCAGATTGTCAGAAGAAGGATTCTTTAGATATACCTCATATCTACTTCATCTCTTTTTGTATTTTCAAGCAGAAAAATTTCCTATTGAGTTTCAGAAGATAGATCCAGAAGGGAATATACTTTCAGTTGTATTTTGGTCATCAATTCTGAGAAAATGGAACAGGGAATACAACTTTGCAGACTTTAATGACATGTTTTTAGTGTCTGCTATGAATTTATTGAATAAAGAACAGACCCCTAGAATTAATGAAGAAACAAAGAGGATCTTACAGCTATCTGAGAGTTGTAAAACAGGGGATTGGTACTTACACAAGAGTTACACAGAGATCAGAGTATATGGTGCACTCTTGGCCCCATATAAATTGCCAAGATTTGTGACAACAAGGATATTTGCTTTAGAATATTTGAGGCAGATGTTGAATGCAGATGAAGTCAATTTCATAGCTTCTAGGAAAAAGACTCAGTTCAAACTGAAAAATCAAATTGGGCCATTCATTGTGAATAACAGAGAAGCAGCAAATGAAATTAATGTCAAGTTGAAAGAGTATAAATTCCCATATAGTTTTATGTGGAATTATGATCCTCAGGGTATTTTAAGCATGATGAGATTGAAATGCAATTTGTTTGTCTTCTTGCATGATCCCAAGCCCCAAATTGAAAAATATGCAAATTAACTTGAATAGGAGCCAAACACTTTATTTGATGATGACTCACAAAGCATGCAGGGAAACAGTGGAAAAGATAAGCAGGTTGATCAAGCATAGGTGGTTACAGTGAATAAAGAATCTGACATTCTTCATAAAAGAAACAGAAAGAAAGATAGTTTCACTGCTGAAACTATTCAAGATAAAAGATTCAGAATTCCCTACAATAAGAAAAGTAAATTGACTAATGAAGAAAGGGATAAAGCTATCAATATTGAAGATAACAATGATCATGAAACCGATGATAAAGCAACAAGGATAGTAACTGAAACTCTCAAAGAGCTTCAAAATGTCCAACTTGGAACATAGCAGAAAGACGCAGTCATGGTGGATAAACAAACAAAGATTGATATGCCATCTTCTTCTAAAGAACCTGACAACACAGAGTTAGATATTCAAATCAGGTTCAGACAGATCAAAGAAAAGAATGAAGAAATTAGAAGTGAAGCATATTCCAAGTTCCTTAAAGAAAAGCATGGGAATAAAGATAGACTCCTTTCGGCTTTTGATTATTCTTCAAACAAATTGGTCATATCATTTCTCAAGCCTACAGTGGCTGATCCAAAAACTATTGCAAATTATTCAAAAACAAATCTTGAAGTTGATGCAGATGCTGTCCATGAATTGGACCAAATAGAATTTCATAGGAGCAACACAAAGATGCTATATTCTAAGATAGTCAATAAGACTATGAATTCTATCAGGCTTGATAAAACACTGATAAACCTTCAAACTCAAATGAAATTGGATAAAGCCTCATTATATGCCAATAACTTGAAGATCAAAGCATTAGAAGACTTGTTGATTGAAGCAGGAGCTGATCCAACTAACATTTAAGTTGCAAAGGCTTTAATCAAACAAAAAAATGAGGATATAGCTGCCCTCAGAAAATAGCTAAAATTGCCTCAAAGTGAAAATCCGCAGGCAAAAGAAATCCTTTAGAAGAAGACAGAAAATGATGAACTAAAACAAATTGTTCTTAAAATGACAGACTAGATAAAAGAAATGGAAAGCCAAATAGAAGCTTTCATGCAAGAGAATGAAAAACTGAAGAAAGCTCAACAGGTTGTCATTCCTACAGTGATCCCAACTGTAAGCACAATTGTTCCATCTACATTGGCAAAACACTTGGCACCACAAGGAGTACTGGAAACTGCAGTGCCAATCACTTCTCATGACATCTCTGACTCTTCATCATCAACCTCACATATCAACACAGTAGAGGACAAAGCTACAATAATCAGAGCCATGGAAGATATGTCGATAAAGGATAAAGAAATACTCAGTTTAAAAGGCACCATTAAAAATCTGGAGACTTCTAAAAGAGATGCCTTAATTACTTCCAAAGGGCATGAACAGAGGGCTGATAGATTACAAGAACAAGTAAAAATTCTTCAACAACAGGTGAATCTTACAGATCAGGTTGCATGTATAAAAAATCATTTATGGACAAAAATAATTGAAGGCATTCACTCACAATGGCCTTCCATTCAGATAATATATGAGCAGAAAGAGTTGCTACAGGCTGCAAATGCAGAAATTGATAAAACCAAGAAAGAAATTGAAAATAAGCCACCACAAGCAGTTCAACTCAAAGCATTTTTTAACAGCAAAAACAGAGAAGAATTGGAAGACTTGAAAATTGCTAACAGAACAGAGGCCATCCTTCAAATTAAGAAAGTCTTGAATAAAAGAAACATGATGAATAATTTGGAAGACAGGTGTAAAGATATGAACTTGGCCATCTCAAGATTTTGGGCTAAATATAAAATATTATCAGAAGTAGGTTTACCATACATTCATGCATTAAATGACAAATTAATGCCACAAAAATATTATGATCAGAAAATCAGAGCTCATGCTAAAGAGCAAGCTAAACAGCCTTTGCCACAAGGATCTCCAAGTGGCAAAGTACTTCTTCAATATTTTGAAAATCTATTCTTTTTGGAAAATGAAATCAAGCATATGTTCATAGTAAAACCAAATTTTTCCAAATATACAGAGGCTGATGAAAGTTACAGGAAATTGAAGAATATGAAGATCCCCACTGCTGAACAGTGGCAAGAATTCACAGATCTGACGTGAATTTGACAAGTAAGGACGGGAAAATCACATGAAAAATCATATTTTACTTTTACCTTATGGTGAAAAATCAGTGCCAAAGTGTATCAGGGTCAAAGTGTATCAGTAAAATCAAATTGTTACTGCTGGTCATTTTTCAATTACAACAATGAAACAGTGAAAAGCAGAGATAAAGAATATCAGAACAGAAGGTGAAAAGGAAGAGTATTCTACAAGTCACCATCCACGAGAAGATGTAACTAATGCCAGATATGCTCACAGCACATCAAAAATCATTTTAGATCAGATAAACAGTTCTATTTTTCCTTGTAAAAGAGGACAGCTTGCAAATTGTTTTGCTGCTGTCCCTCTTCTTATGTTCTCTTTCCTATTTTTCCTTAAAACATTATCTCAATTTCTGAGATATTTTGTAAACAATATTTTTGCATAAATACTTCATAATTCGAAGTATTTAGGGTGGAATAAAATTTCTCAAGACTACTATAGTCATTTTGTTGGACATATTGAAGTTGGTGTGAGTCAATTAGCGAAGCAGCAGTCTGGAAACAAGATTAGAGACATCATAACTAAGGATTCTCGTGGTGACAAGATAAGTCTCGTATTTTTTCCTGTTTTCAGTGTTATTCTTTAAAATTTTACATACATTCATTTGATGTGTTTCTATTCTATAATGATCAACTAAGGAGAAATTAAACAGAATTAGTGATAATAAGCTCTCTGTTTTAAGCTAGTTGCCATTTTTATGTTTTCTGCTTGATAACCGGACCATAGAATTCTTAATTGCTCTAGGTCCTAGTTTGATTCCCTCCTTCAATCCTCTTTTCTGTAACTTAAGGATTCTTAAGTGCCCTTTTGTTCAGATTTCACCCATTCCATCAACAAAGCTTATTTAAAGCCTTAGAAGGTCATTTATCCTGCCTTTAGAACATTTGCATCTTTAAGTATTATTTCCTAGCTCTGCTTGCCTAGAGAGTTGACTCCATTGCCCAATGTTCTGGTAGATCCCTCTGGTTTACCTTGAAATACTTTTTATTCCTACCACACTTCTAAAATCAGTCCTATTTCTCACTCATAGCTAGCCTAAAACTCTTTACCAAAACAAAGCTAAATCTTTATGAGAGATCCCTCTCCGGAGCTCAGGAAGGCTAGATCCTAAATTCCCAAAGCGGTTCTTGGTTACCCCTGGTGTTCTTAACTACAAAAATCCCCATCCCACAACCTGAGAATTACTAGGGTGATAACAGACTGTCCATGTGAATTTGATTTATACGAGCTACATTTGTGGCTAAAATAGAAGCACCTGGATAACCAAGACCCTATCAGGTTTTGGGAGTCTATGTTTCCTTTGTTTAAATTCCCTCAAACTCACCCATTCCTGAATCTAATTGCCTGGTGTCAGAAGTAGTATGACCCTATAAATAGGCCAGTGGTGGCTTAGAATGGAAATGTTTTGATCACCATATCCCCTGAAACCATTAACCAGATGCTTCTCATCCCTCCTTCTGACTCCTTATCCTATTTCTCTCATGTTGCCCTCATGGATCTTTATCATAAATTATCCTTCCCTCAGAGAGCTCAAATATTTGACATTTTCCTAAGATGGGTTTTCAATCAAGTTTTACTTGGTAAAATGACCCCCATGGAATTATTTCTGCTCTAAGGGTTGAACTCAAGACAACCTCTTACACTCATACCTCCAGAGAGGAAATAGAGAAGTACATGAACCAAGATGAATGGGTAGAAGGTACTTTACAAGAAGCAGATGAACAAGTCATTTCTACTTCAAATGTACAAACACCAGTGCCTGACGGTAAACAGCAAAAAAGGGTCAAAGAAGAGACACCACATTCCAAGGAACTCATGAAAGAATTCATCTTACATCATCAGAAACCAAAGCTTACTTCTTCCTTGCTTTTAGAAGATAAACAGCTAGAGATCATACATTTGGGAGAGACTGAAGTCTCCACATCCACCAATGTTCCTCGGACTCCTCCATCGGCATCACATGCAAGAGAGCCACTAGAAATCATCCAGCATTTAGAGGCCAGCTCTTTAGAAGAGAAAAATATTTTCTCCAAATTTCTAGAAATCAAGCAAAATAATGAAGCACTGAAATCAGATGTTTATAGCCAATTTTGGAAACAGACATCTACATCACAACACAGGCTTCTCACTGCCTTTGACTGTGAGAAAGGTAGGATGCAGATGGCCTTTCTACAAGAAATAGTGCCATTTCCAAAGACACATGCTGAGTATAAGAAGAATTTCTTCTCATTTGATACAAGACACATACATCCAATTGACCAGATGCATATGCACAGGCAGTTAGGAGAAATGATATTTTCAACCATGACTACAATAGTTATGTCTCTTTCAAAATCGAAAGTAGCAATATCAAATATGAAATCCCAGTTGAAGATTGAGAAATTTTCTTATTTGGCTAAAGACAACAGGATAAATACATTGGAAGAACTTGTAGTAAAAGTGGGATATGGTCCTAAGAACTGCAAGGCAGCTGAAGAAATCATCAAGAAGGAAAATGCAAAACAGCAATTCGAGAGCAGAAGGATCAACTCCAAAAGAAGCCAAGTGAAGCTTCTGATATGATCAAAGTTCTTAATTCAAAGAACAGAGAGGAGTTGGAAGAAATTAATATCTCAGATAGGACTGCAACCATTTTGGAGATTAAGAATGTTTTGCAGAAAAGGAACTTGATCAACTAGTGGCAGACCAAGTGTGAAGCCTTAAATGTTATTGTTCAAAGGTTTCATACTAAATTTAATGTTTTAAATCATAAAGGTCTGTCAGGTCTAGTTGGATTAGATGATAAGTTGGTCAAGTTAGAAGACTATTGCACAAAGTTATATGCAATTGCAATAGACAAAACAAAGTTTGTAGGAATCTAAGGTCACATTATAGGCATAGCTTTTCTTGAAGCTCTATAGTTTGATTTAATCATTCAACATCAAATCAAACAGTTATTTATCCAAAAACCAACTTTTGACAGATTCACTGAAGTGGATGAAACCTTCAGGAAAATGATGAATGTAGAAATCCCAAGTGAAGATGAGTGGGATAATTTTTTTGAAACCATCAAGTGAAAGATTAATTTTTCAGCATGCCAACACATCAAATTTTGAAGAGCTAGGTCAGCAACAGCTTCCAACAAAAAAGGACAAGTCAGCAACAGTTTTCACGAAAAAAGGGTTGAATCATCAACAGCCTCCAGAAAACAGAGACACTCCATCTATCTGTCTCCTTTTATTCTTCATATCCTATTATTATAAATCAGTTAAGATATTTTTAAAATTTTTGTTAATTAGTATAAATAACTCTCAGCACGAGTTATGAAGGGTTGCACCCTTGGATGAGCAGATTTTGTAAAACAGAAATTGCACAAGTATTTTTTTATCATCAATATTACAAGCAGGATTCTGAACTTATCTCATACAGCTCTATCTTCTTTGTGAGTTTTCCAGTTCTCTGTCATTTTGTTTCTTCATATATTTAATTATCATCAGGATAACTAGGTGAAGTTGATTGTGTTTCAACAACCTTATATTTCCTCTTGAAGTTATAATTATTATAAAGAATGATTTACTTGACAATTTGTTAATGTAAGTCCCTTTTATCAATAAATTATTAGTATCTTGGTGATATTAGATACATTTTGTTGAATTTTTAAACAATGTTTAAAAGTTTTCCAGCTTATGGTTTATTGAATAGTTCAATCTGAATATTTAATAATCATATTCCCTTACATAAGTCTACTTAATCGAAATCATAAAATCTTAATCACTGTATGAGATGAACAAGCAGCCCTTACTTATAATTATTGATATTATCAGCAAGATTTAAAAACTTTAACTGTTTGATTAAAATCTATCTTATGCATTGGTCCTCCAAATATTTCAAAACACAAACAAAACATTTTCGATGCTTTGGCATGATTATTGACCACAATCATCTCAAAGGACAACATAACCATGCCCTTTTCCATCCCTTTTTACTATAAATAGGGGGGACTAAGAACCTGAGTTAGATTGTTCATGGAATAGCCATCCATTTGAGGGAGCCATTGACCTCATATTGCCCTTCTTCTAGTTGACATGCAATGTTGGCTTGTAAATATGCTTCTTTGTTTTGACTGCAAAGGATATGAAAATAAGATTTATGTGAGAATGTCTCAAGGATGCCATATATTCTTCGAAGGAGGAGAGAAAGAAAATTGTTCTTAGGGAGGGAGCTTGATTGGAGGCGTTGTATTATGATTAGAGTGTCCCCGATAATGACAATTTAAGGGATGTATTGCTCTTTAGCTAATTAAAGGCCGAGAAAAAGGCCATACATTTCGACTAGATTATTCTATCTTTGACCCAATTCCCATGTGAACTTTATTTCCATTTCTCCTTCAAGATTTATAAGAGTCCCTCCCCTCTTGCAACCCCTAATAAAATTATATTTTTTAAAGTAAAAATTTATGTTTAAATATTTAGAAACATATAATCAAATAATAAATTTCAAAAATTATATTTTATTTTATAAATTATTATTAATACATGATTTTCTTTTTATAAAATATTATTTATATATGAAGATATTTTTTTGTGGGGGTGATATTATAGGTATATAATGGTTGATGCATGGATTTAATGTATTGCACTGCACTGCAAACATTGATTAGGAGGTCCTTCCTGCGATTTAATTCAGGTTCAAGAAGCCAATGCTATCTTTCATATCTGTCGGATTGCATCATCAATCTATCGAATGAGTGCAACAATATCAACGTTTATGGAATATCCATTGCCAATGATTCTTCTTCTCGTGAAGTGGCAGAAGCAACTATCTATGCCTCTCGTGAAGTGGCGGAAGCAATCTATTTATCACTGCAAAACACTGAAAATTTGTTGTGAAGCTCATTAAAGAGCATATTTAAACCTGCCTTCCACTCGATGATTTGTCTAGAAAGCCTAGGCGTGCAAAAAAAAATCTCAATACAATGATGTGGTCATTGTGAGCGATCAACCAAGTCTCTCATAGATTTTAGAACTACATATTGTAATCTTTGCAAAGACTTTCTCATCCAAAATGCACATTCACACCATCATCGAGAATTTTTTTAACACAACCATTCAAATAAAAAAAAACAATTTCTATATTTATTACAAATTAAATTAAATTATTAACACTCTTTTTTATAATATATATATATATAGTGTTAATAAATTAATTTATTTTTTAATAACTAACAAAATATATATATAGTTAGTTGATCCTACAATTATAAGATAAGTAATATTCCTTTACTTTACCAGAAAAGTTATATATTACCCATTTATATGTAAAATATAAAAAAGAAAGCAAATTTAAAAATAAAGAAATAGTATAAAATGAACAACTATATTTAATCAATAATAATAAAAATTGTGAAAAATATAAAAGATAATGTGTAAGCCATTATGGTAAGTTATAAGTTGATAATTAAAAGAATAAAATAATTAGAATGAATAAAATAATATGGTAAGAGAATTGAAGGAATAAAAACACGAGTCATATGGTGGTTCTCTTGCTTTTTTCAACCTTGCCACCATGTGGAGCTTTTGTTTATTGTGCAAAGATGATATGGGTTTATGTGTGAAAACTTAAACATAAATTTATAGTACCGATTATCCAATTAAAGGCGTTTTGATTCTTTGGATAAATAAAAGTAAGGTGATATAAAATCAATGGTTTGATATATTACCTTGTTATCATTTTAATTTTTTTTCGTTCATATAACACCCTCCACACAAAATCAAATCTCTATAAATATAAAATCTTAAGAATTCAAGATTTTCACCTGAACTTTTTATTGTTATGATTTTTGTATCTAATTAAATTGATAATATGAAATTAGTTTATTTATTTATTTTAATATTTTTAATTTTAAAAGGTTGTAAAATTCAAATTACGTTAACATGTTGATAAAAATTAATTATATTAACATGGTGATCTAAAAAATAATAATTTAAATTTTTATAAAATAAAATAAATAATTTATTGGTTAAGAGGTATATTTATTTTTTAATAAGATTTTTGGAATTCAATTTAATTATCATTAATTATTAGATAGATGATAAAGATTTAATATTTTTCAAATATTTTTAATAGTAGTTACAAATTAAAGGTTGTTATTTATTTAAAAAATGATTATATTTGTATTTGTTTTGGTGATAGATCTCAAAGTTAAGGTATATATATATCTTTTAAATAAGTTATAGTACATAAGAATATTGTTGGCAAAACTATGGGTTGTCAAAACTTGGAGCCCAAAATTTACCAACAGTAAATTTTGTTAATGTTAAGAGATATTTAGGTAAAAAACACAAAAAACTTTTATTCGACGCATTTTGAAGCACCTAGTGTGATTCATCTTCACCACAAGATGAAAAAACAGATCATGGCAGAGTAAACCCATGAAGTTGTGTTACACTTTTGTGAGAATTGGGGGCGGAAAACTTTTTTTCTCAATAATTCGGCCGAACTTTTATAAAATTTCGAACGAACTATTCAAGAGTTCGGCCGAACTTTCGAAATTAGTTCGGTTGAACTCATTCTGTCGTTTACATTGACGGCGTACTGACGGCGTGGGAAAACAAAGTTTTGGCCAGAGATGGGAAAATCGGCAACAAAAGTTCGGCCGAAATTTTAAAATAGTTCGGTTGAACTTGTATTTTATAAATATATTTGCCCACAAACTTGCATAGGTTTCTTATTCACGTCTATCTTGTGCGTCTCTCTGTTTAGGTGTTGTTTTTGCTATGTTGCGCTCTGTGACGAGTTGATTTTTGTTGATTTGTAGCTGCGCCGCGACAACGAGGTGATTTTTGTTGATTTGTAGCTGCGCCGCGACAACGAGGTGATTTTTGTTGATTTGTAGCTGCGCCGCGACAACGAGGTGATTTTTGTTGATTTGCAGTTGCGCCATGACGACTAGGTGATTTTTGTTGATTTGCAGTTGCAGTTGCTCTTTTTTTTTGTAATTTTTTTTTGTTGATTTTTTTTGTTTGAATTTAATTTAATTTTTTTAGTTCGCAGGGAATTTGGTTTGCGTCTTCCACGACGTCTTCAAGGATCTCCCGGCTTCTTCCTCGTTGTGGCTTCGTCCTCGAATTTCTGCGAATTTCCAGGTATGAAATCCTCTGAAATCCTGTCATTGAAATCCTCTATTAAACATTAGTTTTTCTCAAGAAGAAAAACATTGTATATATAATGTTCCAGTTTCAATTCGTCGCTTATAATCCTTACAAAACTCTCTTGAGTAAAACTTTCCAGGTATACCATACCTTCCTTACATAATTTTCAATCCATGTCGCAAAAAGTTACATTGGTTTACATCCTAAGTTGCCATATTTCCCCAATAGATATGTTGTTACAGTTCCAAAACCATTAACCAATCTAAAATCATTCCAGTCTCCTGCAATAGTTTTGCAGCGAAGTTATAGTATCAAAAATGGACTGGTCACATTAGTTGTTAAATAAGATTATATAGGGGACAATAATAATTAATTACTAGAGTGAAACTCTCATCTAAACTAAAACTGACTATGGCATTTGGATTCACGGTTATGACACCCAACAAGCGATTGGAATTATTTTTTCCGACATATTAGAAAAAAAAAAAAAAATTTAATTAATTTATGTGATTAAAAACACAAGAAAAACCATGAACGTGGGCCAATAACCCACAGACTCACATAGGATTTGAGTCATCAGCAGTTGTATGGACCCACATGCTCACCTGGGATTTGAGCCATCAACCCTTGAGATACAAAAACCCTACAATAGGTCTGTGTCGGAAGCACAAACTTGAATGAGAACACGATAAGCACAATTCCATAATCTCCATTCTCCACTATCAAACCTGCTCATGAATCATTTCATTATCTTCTAACTCCTCTACCCACTTAAATCTACAGGAAGTCCACCAAGAACCCTAGAAAAAAGCATTCCAAAATATTAAATAAATACATGCAAATAAATGATTGCATCGGCATATTAGTACTTTTGTTCTTAAGAATCCTAGGCATCTGATCACAACAATAGCAGTTATCTGCATATACGTTTGGCATCCATGTGAAACTCCTTTGCAAGAATTTCATATGGTTCTCGAGATAACTATACGAGAAAGAAGACCACCCACTCTAAAAGGCTAAGAAATCAATGGAAAATAAGAGAACGGGGAATTGACAAATTATGACAGAGATCATGATTCATGATTCATCAACAAGATCATGTGATCTTCATGAGTTGGTCATCCCTAGAAAAGACAGAGTGGCTGTCATGATCTCCAACTGTTTTGCACAGAATAAATATTCCACCTTTTCATGATCTTTTCATGAATTTAAGCCTCTGAAAAAAAGATAATATTTCTTATCATATCAGAACTTCCTTCAAAAAGAATAATATTTCTTATCATATTATAATTTAAGCCTCTGCAAAAAGGATAATATTTCTTATCATAATATTTCTTGAACTTCCTTCATGATATATATGGTTGCTCACCTTCATTCAATATTGGGTAAAAGGTCATGGTCTTACCTTAATTTCTATTCTAATTCCCTTTCCTAACTTTGATTTTCCTTTTGACCTTGGAGATAAACCCAATCATTAAATATGATAGTCATCCCTTCTAAGGAACTTAGTATGGGTTGCTTAGTGGTTTCCAACCCTTATGATGATGTGAGGTGGTGTTTCAAACATGGGAGTAACTTGTGTTTGCATGTGATGCTCACGGGCCATGGTTTCTTTTGTGGGTTATGGACGGTTTAGTTCTACCTCCAAAGATAAACTTTCTAAAAAACTTCACTTTATTCCTGAAAGTCAAAATATATATATACTAAGGATTAATATTTATACGTATTTCTACCATATAAATTCTAACGATAATTAATCACATATGTGTTAAAGTAGAATATGAAATAAGCTCGTTTTACACTTGACTTGGCTCTTAGGTACATAGATGGGTGGGTTTGGGAATGTGGTTCACATGAAAAGTAATAGGGAATGGATTTAGTGGAAACCTTTTATAAAATCAGGACTCAAACAATGAGAGAGAGAAAAAACCTTTTATATTCAATGTAAAACACATGCATTAACATATAATTGTGATATTTTCCCTTCTTTCCAACTTAGTCCATCCTTTTAGAAAAAATCCCTTTTAATGAAACAGATATATCCATAGTGATCCACTGATATTTGTTCACCAACAGCTATTCCATTTTGGACTTATATATCTCAAAACTATGCTCATTGAATTTATGCATCTATATCTTTAAACTACTTGAAACTATTTTATTACACCATAGGAATCATTTCGATATATCTCCCATTTTAATGGGGTCTATCACATTTCGAGAAAAAAACATTAGCCATAAAAGTTTCCCATTGAAACCAAAAGTAATTTGATACAAAACATAGGTTTTAACCTTATATAGTTAATTGTTTCAAATATATTCTTAATAAAATGAAAAATATTCAATGTAAAACACATGCACATTAACATATAATTGTGATATTTTCCATTCTTTCCAACTTAGTCCATCCTTCTAGAAAAATCTCTTTTAATGAAGCAGATATATCCATAGTGATCCACTGATATTTGTTCACCAACAACTATTCCATTTTGGACTTATATATCTCAAAACTATGCTCATTTTTTCCCAAAAACGTTTTTTTGGGGCACTACCCCTGAACACCTATGTGTGGGGAATTTTTCATCTATATGAAACCCTATATTGGTGGTCCTTTCCACCCAGTTTATTCCCACCACTATGCTTAGAAAAATATATAGTGCATGGGGGTATTCACATAAAGAATATAACACATACCAAACATCCAATAATTCTCCTTAATGTGACCATCAATGTTGCAATGGTTAGAATTATCTCTACTACCCTTGCATGGATGTGTAGTGGCTAATTTATTCTTATCCTCCTATTTCCAGTTCTTATTCCCCTCCTTCAAAGCTTCTTGGTTGCTATTTTTTCTTCAAACCACTTAAGTACCATTTATTTTTTCATGTGGTTTCTAGATAATGTGCGTATACACATGGCTCATACATTATCCTTAGCTTGGAAAGAATCACTTGGTTTTGTAGATGGTTATATAGACCCCACATATAGTTAAGGAGTAAATTTGTGGTCTTGGGAAAGATATCCAATAATATGACCATATTTTTTAACTTAGTACACTCTTATACACCTTTATGTCTACGTAAAGTAGTGTGAGTGATTCCACGGGTGCTCTACACACTTCATAGGGTATAATTGGGATAGGTAGTGTTAACTTCTACAAGTTCTATAGGCAGAGTCTGTGAGGTAGCCTTTGGATCTCATCTTTTATGAAAGGTGAAATATCGAGTAAATTCCCCTACAATCAATCTCTGGAATAGATCTAAATAGAAGTTCTTCATTTTAATATCCATAAGCCACAACCACTTTAAGGGAAATTGTGTACATGTGTCATTTCTCCCATAAAATCTTAGGCAAAGTTTTTAAAGAATACATGTCATGTTGGCTTTCTCGCATTAACTTTAAAGCATGTTTTTTGTAAGTGCATAAAATAATTTTGCAAACCATGTAAATGTCATTTCTCCCACAAACTAAAAGCTTTCTCTCATTAATTCAAGGCAAACTTTAAGGCCTAAAAATTGAACCTAAAGTAGCTGAACTCTCATAGGATTTTGAACTTCCATAGGATTTTAGTCTGTATGTTGAGTGTTAACTTCTACAAGTTCTAAAGGCAGAGTCTGTAAAGGGCCAAGTCGTCTTTAGATCTCATCTTTTCTCAAAGGTGACATATCCAGTAAATGCCCCTACAGTCAATCTCTGGAACAGATCTAAATAGAAGTTCTTAATTTTAATATCCATAAACCACTACCACTCGATCTCATCCTTTCTTAAGGCATGTTATTGAACTAGATGTGATTTATGCCATAAATTTTAAGGAAAACTTTCATGCAAACCATGCATGAACCATGTATATGTGTCATAAATCTCCCTTAAACTCTAGGCAATGCAATCTTTAACACATCTCATTTCTAGATGTGAATTCTACCATAAACTTTAAGTAAAACTTTAAGATAAACCATGCACATTTCATTTATCTCATGCGCATGTGTCATTTCTCCCATGCATTTGCAATAAATGTCAATTTAATATATTTTTATTGAATTTGTTTTTTTTAGAGATAAAAAACCACTAAATATGGTTGAAAAATGGAAATTGTGCATAGATGTTTATTGCTATCCCAATCTAGGGAAAGCGGTGATTACATATGTGCTTTCCAATATTGCGACTAGCAAAGTCGTCCAAAGGAAAATGAATATACCGAGAAGAACAACAAACAATGAGGCATATTATATTGCATTGATAGAAGGATTGGGAACAGCTATGGAGTATGGATCAAATGGAATTGTAGTTTTCACCAATTCTGAACTTGTGTGCAACCAGATGAATGGCGTGTACCAAGTTAAGAAGGAGAGGCTAAAAGAACTGCATGGAATAGCAAACAATAGTGTTAGCCAATTTCAATTTTTTAGTATAATACATTGTAAAAATGTGAATAAAATGTTTGTTGATCTATTGCGTAGGGTAATGCCAATTCAGGATTCATCTATCAAAGATGAATTAATAGATGAAATAGAATTATATGGGGCAATGCCAATGCAAGATTCATCTCTCAAAGATGAATTACTTTTCAAACCTTATTCTTCAAAAATTAAAGATTCATCTCTCAAAGATGAATTAGTTTTGAGACGCTCTTCTTCAAAAATTCAAGATTCATCTCTCAAAGATCAATTAGTGTTGATATGCTCTCCTTCAAAATTTATCCATGGACATTGTAACATATCTTGGATATGTGTGTGTTTTGTACTTATAAATGCGTCTTTTTTAAATGACCATGTGTTTTTTTCAATTATATACCAAGTGTGCTCCCACCACACCATGTAAAGCGCAACTTGATGAACTTCACATTTGCAACAAGTGGTGAACTTCACATTTTTATAAAATTAAAATGCGAGGACTTCAACAAATTTTTGTTTAAATGGAGTTTCACTTTTCTTTTAATGACCATGTGTTTTTTTGCTCATTTAGCTGCGGAATCTTGTCACTTTCCGCAGCTGCGTCAACTTTCCGCAGCCATTTTGTTATAGTCCATATTGCAGGTGTCTTCAGGAAAATCAAGCCACATGGGCAAGTTGGAAATGACATGGACATGGACCGAGTCCTATTGGCTCAGTCGAATTCACCAAAGAAGGCCATGGTCAAAGGAAGTCAAATGGTGGCCAACCTAAGAGCCCTACGATGACAGAACTCTGTTTTTCACCACGTGAAGACGTACGTGGCCGTTCCTAAATCACAGAGGACATATCAACACCTGTGAACTGCTCCATAAGCCGAATTCAACTACCACTCTCCATAGATTTAATCTTCACGACAGCCATAATGCTAGATTTCTGAACGTGGTTGTTCACGTGTCTTGTATCAGCGCAGAATGTAGGAAATTAGTTATGTCATCCTCTGTTATAAATAATGCGTTCTCATACGCATAGTAGTTAGCTGCTGTAATGTAATTTTTGTTGAAAAGAAAGCCACTGTGCCATGACATTATTTCTTTGTTATGACTGCATTTTGAATATATGAGAAGTCTCTGTTCATAAGTATAATTCGTGGTTGATAGTTGTTGCCCGAAGATTGTGCAGAGGGCCCCTGCACACGCCGAGGTTTTGTGTATTGCTGTATAGTTTCATGCTTTATTTCCTTACGTTCATTATGCCATAATCATTCACGTGTATATATTACATCTCTTATGGTATTAACGTTTTATTTCTGTTCATAATTTTTCATGCTTTATACTGCTGTTAACTGATTAGTGTCTTTGTTTCAGATTATAGTAGGCAGCCCGGGCATTTGCACATAGTTTTACAATGACTAATGACATGGAATCAATCTTGTCCTTCTGTTGATTTCTTTTTCTTAATTTTTAATTCCAACATTGTTTTATTCATTTCAGTTTTGTACATTTGCTTTACTAGTTAGTTAGATATTAAACTGCTCATGTCATTATCAGTTACCTTCGAAAGCCATAGCGAGACTAATGGTGAGGGATTGAAGTATGAGTGTTTAGTTTGATATTAGTTTATTTTTCTGCAAGTTAGATATTAAATTTCTCATGTCATTATCAGTTACCTCTGAAAGCCATAGCGAGACTAATGGTGAGGGATTTAAGTATGAGTGTGTAATTTGATATTAGTTTATTTTTCTGCAAATTAGATATCAGATTGCTCAAGTTGTTTATGATTACCTCCGAAAGCCATAGCGAGACTAATGGTGAGGGGTCAAAATATGAGTTGATGTAATTTGGTTTTAGATTTACTTTGCTTGCAATTCTTGGATTTCTTTGAGTACAGTTTCTTTTGTATTTAGACAGCAGCAAGGGTAATGAGTTTCATGATCAATAGTTCACTGTTTGTTTGACTAGTATAGTGGCACATTTTCATTTGAGAATTAATTTTGTCATTGCAAGTTTTAAAACCATTTTTGAAGTTTGAAGTTTTGGAAATCATTATAAAGGACATCATTGCCTTGAACATTTATATCCATACTTGTCTTTTAATTTCCATCTCACATTAGGAAACCAACCAAGATAAAAACCCCCAAGATAAAAAAAAAACCAAAAACGACAAAAAGTAAGAGATAGGTTATCTTGCACATATAGTGCGCCACACTTCGTCAGCTTACGAATCCCTGATTGACAAATTAATGTAGCAATTTAGGACACACTAAATTGACCAAACATTTTGGCGTCGTTGCCGGGGAAGTGTAACTAGGTAGCCAATTTCTTAAAAAAAAAAAAACAATAAAAAGAAGGGAAAAATTGATAACTTCTTGAAGTATGCTCTCCTCTTGCACCTAGTGTGATCTGGAGGATCAGAAAAGAGAGTTATTGGTTCAATAATTTCTTAAGTATGTTCTCTTCTTGCACCTAGTGTGACCTGGAAGATCAGAAAGAGAATTATTAGCCCAACTTAAAAATAAAAAAAATGGCATGCATAGAGCAAGAGATTCTAGGGGAAGGTTTATAGCTAGAGCCAAGAGTTCAATTTTCACAACTCCATATTCTTCAAGGCATAGACAAGATTCACCACCATCTACCCCTAGCCTTAAGATTCTTGGAATTCAAGGAGCAGCTGAATTAGAGGATTCTCCTACACCATCTACCAAATCTCATTTAGAAGAGGACCCTTTCTTTACTTCTACAGGAGAGTATATTGTAATTAAAGAAGTAGAATCACCTGAAGAAGAAAAGGAAGAGACTCCCTCTCATCCTCCCTTGATAGAAGAACTAGAGGACTTTGAGGACTCTAAAGAAACTATCATGGCAGAGGAAATAATATATGGATTCGGAGGTAGAGGTAGAGGTAGAGGAGGAAGAAACAATGGAGACAACAATGGTGGAGGTGAAGGTAATAATGGAAGAAATAGGGAAGGAGACAAATTGTTTGGATTCCCTATAGTTGATGAGGAAACTCATACAACGATGAAAAAAATTTCACCATCTTTCCTCCCCAACTTTTATGGATTACGAAGTGAGGATCCTGAAAAATTTCTGTTTGAATTTGAAGTCGTGTGCCGAACCTATGACTATATGGAAGACTCTCAAAAACTCAAACTGTTTCCTTCAACATTGAAGGGAGCCGCTTTGAAATGGTTCATGGGATTAACCACCCAATCTATTAGGACTTGGAATGATATGAAACAAACATTTTTGGATAGATACTTGGACTATTGTATGCCCACCAATCACAAGGATGAGGTATTCAAAATGATGCAAAAAGAAGATGAAAATTTGGAGGACTTACTTGAAAGATTTCAATACAACTTGAAAAGAGCAAAGATGAGCAACTTAGATGATGAAACCTTGAAAGCCCTCATATTAAAAGCCATTAGAGATGAATGGATAGATATTTTAAACATGATGGGGAAAGGAGATATTTCTCAACTTCCACTTCGTGATATAACAGAACTATGTGTCCATCTCTCAAGAGGAAAATCTAAAACAGGAAAAGGGCCTAGGGATCCTTCTCTTATTAGGGCTAACAAATCTGCAACTGGATCAGTAAGTAGGGCAGAGATTGGTAACATGCTTGATGAATTCAAAGCTGATAT
Source organism: Pinus albicaulis (assembly GCA_034641835.2). Lineage (NCBI taxonomy): Eukaryota > Viridiplantae > Streptophyta > Pinopsida > Pinales > Pinaceae > Pinus > Pinus albicaulis. The sequence continues at coordinate 1,018,141,559 of CM076574.1, forward strand.
CTTAGGGAGCCTTAGTGAACAACTAGACACCCTTAAAATCCAAAACAAGCAGAAAGCAGAAACAGACGCTTTAGCCATCTTTTGTCCGAAATGTAGGAAGAAACATGCTTTAAGGGAATGTCCCTTGGATGCAAAAGTTGTAGAAACATGTATTATTTGCTCAGAGAATCATGAGACCAAGGATTGTCCTTCAATTCCTGGACTCAAAGCTGTCTTTCAAGAAGATCCAAATTCAGTAGAATCTCTCTGTTTTGTTGCAAGAAGACCTTGGCAAGGGCAACAAACTCAAGGGTTTAACAACCCTATGAATTCTCAACCCCCACCAAATTGGAATCCTTGGCAACAACCTTGGCCCCAACCTCAAAATTCATATCAATCATGGGTACAAGGGATGCAAAATCCTTATGGGAGATTTGCTCAATTTTATCAATATCCTCCATCTTTTCAAAATCAACAAGCTCCACAACTTCCAAACCCAAATCCACAAATTTCATTGCCATTTCCACAACAACAACCTTCTCAGCAAAATCCAAATCCTCAACTCATGCTTCCATTCCAACAAAAGATAAATCAACTTCCAGCTCAGCCATTGCCAAATCCTAACAATAAAAATCCTCATAATACTTACATGATAGAAGGACAAAAATTTCCTACCTATATGATTGTTCCTCTCAATGATGTACAACTCAGGTCTGGTAGAATTTTAGAAAAACCTTCTATAGATATCCAAGAGCAAGATACCTCTAAGGAGGACTCTCTTAAAGTCAATAAGGGTTCTGAGGAAGCATCTCTTCAAAACTCAAACATTCAAAAAGAGAAAGAAAATTTAACCCCCACAACTCCTATATTTGAGCAACCTGCATCTTCATCCACACCTCCTTTCCCTGAAAGATTACAAATTGATAAAGGGGTGGAAAAACAAATCTTGTTGCCTAACTATGATTTTCTAGATGAATTAAAGAATGTTTGTATCAAGATTCTCTTGCTACAAGCCATTAGAGAGATTCCTATTCTAGCAAAAACAATAAAGGAGTTGAGTCTCAAAAGACCAGGAAGGAAACCAAGAGATACAAGAAGAATCCACCTGGTAGGAAAAATTGCAGATATCATGATGGAAAAAATTACCATGCAGAAGTATGTAGATCCAGGTAGTCCAATTGTCAAGACACATATAAATGGGATAGAAATTCCAAACACATTGATTGACTTAGGGGCTGCTATCAACATTATGAGTAGACAGACTATGGACCAGCTAAAACTTCCTAACCTTCTTTTTACACCTACTTTACTGCAACTTGCAGATCGATCAATTATTAAACGAGATGGTGTATTAGAAGATATTTCAGTCTCCTTAGATTCTTGGGAATATCCAGTAGATTTTATGATTTTGACTCCCAAGAGTAATCTAGGAGGGCACCCACTTATCTTAGGAAGACCTTGGCTAGCCACAGTTGATGCTTTCATTAGTTGTAGATCTAGGGATATGTACATTTCTAATGGTAATTCGACAAAAAAATTCAATTTGTATCCTCCAGCAAAAGCAATCACAGAAGTAGGAGACAATGAATGGGTCGATGATGAGGACACTATACAACCTATCTTTACCATTTCTGAAATCAGTGAGGATAGTCAAATTATGAACACATTAGAAAATTTTGAGACATCTTCAGAATATGACCCCACACAATTTCAGTTGGAATCTGACATAGAATATTTATCATCAAGACAAATGTCTCTTTACTCTATGGAAGAATTCGGTAGTTCTACCATTGAGATTTTTCCAGGAAAAACATTAAATATCAACAAAAACTTGGAAAAGTCACATCAGGAGGAACTAACCAAAATCTTGCAAAAACATTCTACTGCATTTGCATGGGAGTATACTGATATGAAAGGTATTGATCCTAAGACTTGCATCCATCATATCTATATTGAGGAAAACAGTAGACCAATCAGACAACCTCAAAGAAGGATGAATCCAAACCTTAGGGGGATAGTGAAAGAAGAGCTCCAAAAACTACTCAATGTAAACTTCATTTATCCAATTTCAGATAGCCGATGGGTTTCCCCTTTGGTTATAGTACCTAAAAATAATGGTAAATGGAGGGTATGCATTGATTACAGGGAATTGAACAAAGCAACTTTGAAGGATCACTTTCCTTTTCCTTTTATTGATCAGGTATTAGATACATTAGCAGGTAAAAAGTACTTTTCATTTTTGGATGGTTTTAGTGGCTATAATCAAATTCAGGTAGCACCTGAAGATCAAGATAAGACCACATTTACTTGTCCATGGGGAACTTTTCCCTATCGAGTGCTTCCTTTTGGGTTATGTAATGCACCTGCAACATTCCAAAGAGCAGTACTAGGAAATTTTTCTGATCTAATCCATGATTGTGTAGAGGTTTATATGGATGATTTTACAGTTTATGGTAATTCATTTGAAGAGGCATTAGAAAATTTGGAAAAAGTTCTCATAAGATGTAAAGAAACAAACCTTTCATTGAGCCATGAAAAATGCTTTATGATGTTTACTGAAGGGATTGTTTTAGGACATCATATTTCAGGAGATGGGATTAAGGTTGATAGATCAAAAGTTGAAGTCATCTCCAAGTTGCCTATTTCAAATTGTCAAAGAGATGTTAGAAGTTTTCTAGGATTTACTGGTTACTATAGAAGATTTATAGAAAACTTCACTAAAATAGCATCTCCACTCTTCAAATTGCTTACAAAAGACTGTGAATTTAAATGGGATCCTGATTGTCAATCAGCTTTTGAAACTTTGAAAACAAGAATATATGAAGCACCTATCTTGAGAGGACCAAATTGGAAACTCCCTTTCCATATTTCTACAGATGCTTCAGATACAGCTCTGGGAGCTGTGTTGGGTCAAAAATATTTAGTCCCTTATGCCATTTACTATACCAGTAAAAATTTGACTCCCACAGAGTTGAACTATACTGTAACTGAAAAAGAGTTTTTAGCTGTTGTTCATGCAATCAATAAGTTTAGACATTATATAACAGGCTATGAAACTTTTATTCATACTGATCATTCTCCGATTAGATATCTAATGAACAAACCTGTTACTAATGGCAGAGTGACAAGATGGCTCCTACTTTTACAGGAATTCAATATTACTGTGTTGGATAGACCAGGAAAACAAAATACAGTAGCTGATTTCTTGTCTAGGATTCAGAATACTAAAGAAGATTCTCCTGTAGAGGATAAGTTTCCCGATGAATACTTGTTTGCAGTAACTATTAAGACTCCTTGGTATGCAGATATTGCTAACTATTTGGTTACAGGGAAACTACCTATACATTTATTTCTAGGTGAAAAACAAAAAATTATTCAGGAGAGTTCAAAATATTCATGGATTTCTAACGAATTGTTTAAAACAGGGCCAGATCTTGTGATCAGAAGATGTGTCAGGGAAGATGAAATGCCTGATATTCTTAAGGCATGTCATGATGAACCATGCGGCGGACACTTTGCGGACAAAAGGACGGCCTATAAAATCCTTTCCTAGGGATATTATTGGCCTTCTATCTTCAAAGATGCAAAACAATATGTCAAAAGGTGTGATAAGCTGCCAAAGAGTAGGGAAACCTACCCTTTCAAATGAAATGCCATCGCAACCACAGGTACTCATTGAACCCTTTGAAAAATGGGCTTTAGATTTCATTGGACCTATTAATCCACCATCTAAGCAAAAGAAGTATATATTGGTTTGTACTGATTATGTTACTAAATTGGTAGAAGCCAAAGCATTAGTATCTGCTACTGAAAATTCAGTTGTTCATTTTCTTTATGAGGATATTTTTACTCGCTTTGGTGTTCCAAGAGAAATTGTAACAGATCGGGGGAGCCAATTCACATCAAATTTGGTGGAGAAGTTGATGGAAGAATACAAAATCAAGCACAGAAGATCTACTCCTTACCATCCACAAGCAAATGGTCAAGTGGAGTCCACAAACAAAGTTCTTGAAAGTATCATCACCAAAACAGTTCATCTACATAGGAGAGATTGGGCAGAAAGGCTTCCAGAAGCCTTGTGGGCCTACAGAACTACATGGAGGAATACAACAGGACATTCTCCCTATGAACTTGTTTATGGGAAAGAAGTCTTGCTCCCCATTGAGTTCCAAGTCAAAACCTTCAAGATAGCAGTTCAGTTGGGGATGGATCTATCAGAAGCCCAAAAGCATAGAATGGAGCAGTTGAATGAGCTAGATGAGATCAGACAAGAGGCAATTCTAAGAACTGATCTAGTTCAATATCAAATAGCTAAATGGCATGACAAATACATCAAAGATAAGAAGTTTCAAGAAGGAGATTGGGCATTTCTATTTGACTCCAAGTTTAAAGATTTTAAAGGAAAATTTCAGACTCATTGGCTTGGGCCATATGAGATTGACAATATCTTTAGCAATGGAGTGGTAAGAATCAAGACCATTGATGAATTTCAAACTCCTCTTATTGTGAATGGCCACAGATTAAAGATCTATCATAAGCCACTCTCAAAAGAGGAATTTGTCAAAACGTTTCAAGATAATTCTGCAATAAGGCTGGTGAAGAAGAATCCTTCTTCTCCACCAGCCTAGCCTTTGTTCTTTTTTGTTCATATAAAAAAAAATATATATATATATATATATATATATATATATATATATATATTGTATAAGCCTGAAAACCAATCACTGATTGGCAGTTTTATACAGAAAATGTAGGGTGAAAATCAGGAGCACCTGACACCCTATATTTTCCAAAAAAAAAAGGAATTTCTCTCTCTCATTTCACAAGTTTTATGAAAACCCACTCCATTTCATTCCATTTCATTCCACTTCATTCCACTTAATTCCACTCCACTTCATTTCATTTCACTCCATTTCATCTATTTCATTTCATTTCACCAATAAAAATTTTCTTTCATGACCATTTTCATTCAGTCAGTTATCATTTATCCATCTCCATTCACCCAAATAATTACTGTGTCAGTTTCCGCAGCTGACACCAGTTTCCGCAGCCAGAAGCAGTTTCTGCAGCCACCACTCTGTTTTTCAAAAAATTTACAGTCAGATGTTAGTTCAACAGTCATGAAATCAAATGCAGGTATGAAGACATATTATGAAGACATGAGGCATTCAAAAGCATCAATGAGGAGCAACTGATTGAAGACCAATGAAAAATGGCAAGAATTCCAAGGTATGAGTAGAAATTTATTTCAAATGGCATTCAAGCACATTTTTACATAGTTATAAACCATAGCTCCATTATATGCAATGATTGCGTTGATAACCCCATAACCATTCCACGATCTCTATACGATTCCCCCACAATCCTTGCATTCATTTTTAAACGGCCTCATAATCAAACCTCCGGTCTTCACTCATGTTCGGCTATACTTTGATACTCCGCCTATAATTATGGAACGTAGTTGATTTGACTACGGCTTCTCTCAGCCGCATAAAATCCGTAGCCGTTGCATAACGTGCTTGCATCTACTCTGCAGCCACCCAATTTTAAATATTGTCGGATGCGTTTTACTCTCCCTACTGTTCTATTGATCTCACGGTTGCATTTCCATCGTGCTCACGTAAGCCTTCACCCCATTTTGTTCTCTATTCCGCTTCATTCCGTGTACCTATTCTCTGATATCCGCTTATAGTCACTGGCCTCCTTCATAAACCCTGTTCATTTCCACTAACTCAGTCGTCTTACCTCCGCTAAACCCTCCTCACACAGACGAGTTTTAAAGAACAGAAGGAAGGATGGGTCAGTTGTTGAGGACAAAACCAGAGGGACCCAAATTTATGGAAGGATACCTGCAAGTCAAAGACATATTTAAAAAGGAAAAATGGCTTTGGTTTATTCAAAAGTTTAAAGGCTACAATAAGGAGGTAACAAAAAATTTTGCGAGGTCTTTCAACGGTCTTGAGGTAGAAATTGGGGACCTCAAATTTACAGTGACTGAGGCATCCATAGCAGCAGCTACAGAACTCCCTCAAGAAGGTGAACGCTGGTTCAAGAACAAGAGCATTGGCGAGGAAGCCTGGAGAGTGATCCTACGTAACCCAGGTATGGATGTCACCATTTTCAAAAATGGAATTCTTGTTCATGCTTTAAAAGAAGAGTGGGCCAGTTTATTGTTGGTTATTCAAAATTTTATCACCTGTGAGGGCCGTTTTGGATCAATGTACATGTATCATACCCGACTGTTGATGAACTTCCTAGACAACCAGTCCCTCAATCTGCCCTACTTTTTACTAAACAGTTTGAAAAAGATGTCTGTAACCGTCCAGAAGCATCTAGGGGACGTAGAACCACATTTGTATCACCATGGTCTCGTGAAAATATTGATAGAAAACAATTAAAGGAGAAAAAGGACACCTGGGAGCAGTTTTTAGTTAGAAATTTCTTTGAAGAACCCCAAGAAACCCCTGAAGGCAGTACATTAAAAAGAAGTAGAAGAAAGAAAACAGATGATAAAACTCAAAGCACTCCTACTAACACAGTTGAAAGAACTAGTAGAGAGGAAATATTGTCTAAAAGGAGGAAGGAAAATACTGAGGGTAAAAAGCCAACAAAATCAAAAGAGAAAAGAAGCATTGAGGTTGTGCATCAAACCCCTTCCTCAGAAGAAGACCATCAAGTGTTATCTGAGAGACTAGTTCACCTTCAGGAACAGTCATCTATGACCAAAAAGAAAGGAAAAGAAAAACAGAAGAAAAAAGACAGTAGTCCACAGTATGTAAGAAGAAGCAGCAGCCTTAAAGGAAAGTGGAGGAAAACACAGACAAAAGGACCCCATTTTATTGATTTGGGAGAAGTAACACCTGAAAAAACTCCAACTGGCCATAGTCCATCTCATTCTCAGCTAAACATTGAACATATTCCACCTCATTCTCAGCCAACTGTTGAAACTAGTCCTCAAGATGTTGACATGAGTCCTTTTCGGCCAGATTTTGAAGTCAATTCTCCTCCACAACATTTTGGGGACAGCCCAATGAAAACGACACCCGAGATAGATCCAAAGCAGCAAGAGGTATATGATTACATAGAATCCTTAGAAAGAACAGCCACGGGTCCCAGCACTTCATCCACTCAGCCTCATACAGCACAAGAAGCTCTAGTCCAATCGTTAAAACAAGAAGTCTTTGAGTTGGAGGTTTTAAATAGACATATTAAAAATGAAAATGAAGCATTAAAGGAGAAAAACAGATTGGACAAGATCATTCATGACAACACTATGCTACATCTGGGACTATGGCACAAAAAGAACAGGAAATTGAAGAAGAAATGCCAGAAGATAAGTAGAGCACTGATTAATCTCAAATTCAGATGCTTGATGAAGAAGCCCAGGATGTTAGCAGCACCAAGAAAGAGGAGAAGAGGACTGGATGTACTGGCAGAGGTATCAGAGCATATGAATTGAAGAAGGATGATCAAAATTTTGGTTGCATGGGGACATGCAACACCTTCACAGTGGGGGTATGTTGAGTCCCAAACTGGCATCTTTCCTATACACCTTTTTAGACTTTTTCCATTTATCTGGACCTCCTAAGTCATCAACATCATTGCATATTAATCATAAAAGAGCATTTAAAGTGGTTTTTTAACTATGTTTTGTGTCTGCTGTTTGAATTAGATTTTTTCTCATTTAGCTGCGGAATCTTGTCACTTTCCGCAGCTGCGTCAAATTTCCGCAGCCATTTTGTTAAATTCCATATTGCAGGTGTCTTCAGGCAAATCAAGCCACATGGGCAAGTTGGAAATGACATGGACATGGACCGAGTCCTATTGGCTCAGTCAAATTCACCAAAGAAGGCCGTGGTCAAAGGAAGTCAAGCGGTGGCCAACCTAAGAGCCCTACGGTGACATAACTTTGTTTTTCACCACATGAAGACGTACGTGGCCGTTCCTAAATCATAGGGGACATATCAACACCTGTGAACTGCTCCATAAGCCGAATTCAACGACCACTCTCCATAGATTTAATCTTCACGGCAGCCATAATGCTAGATTTCTGGACGTGGTTGTTCACGTGTCTTATATCAGCGCAGAATGTAGGAAATTAGTTATGTCATCCTCTGTTATAAATAATGTGTTCTCATACGCATAGTAGTTAGTTGCTGTAATGTAATTTTTGTTGAAAAGAAAGTCACTGTGCCGTGACATTATTTCTTTGTTATGACTGCATTTTGAATATATGAGAAGACTCTGTTCATAAGTATAATTCGTGGTTGATAGTTGTTGCCCAAGGATTGTGTAGAGGGCCCCTGCACACGCCGAGGTTTTGTGTATTGCTGTATAGTTTCATGCTTTATTTCCTTACGTTCATTATGCCATAATCATTCACGTGTATATATTACATCTCTTATGGTATTAACGTTTTATTTCTGTTCATAATTTTTCATGCTTTATATTGCTGTTAACTGATCAGTGTCTTTGTTTCAGATTATAGTAGGCAGCCCAGGCATTTGCACATAGTTTTGCAATGACTAATGACATGGAATCAATGTTGTTCTTCTGCTGATTTATTTTTCTTAGCTTTTAATTTCAGCACTGTTTTATTCATTTCAGTTTTGTACATTTTCTTTACTAGTTAGATTAGATATTAAATTACTCATGTCATTATCAGTTACCTCCGAAAGCCATAGCGAGACTAATGGTGAGGGATTGAAGTATGAGTGTGTAGTTTGATATTAGTTTATTTTTCTTCAAGTTAGATATTAAATTTCTCATGTCATTATCAGTTACCTCCGAAAGCCATAGCGAGACTAATGGTGAGGGGTCAGAATATGAGTTGATGTAATTTGGTTTTAGCTTTACTTTGCTTGCAATTCTTGGATTTCTTTGAGTACAGTTTCTTTTGTATTTAGACAGCAGCAAGGGTAATGAGTTTCATGATCAATAGTTCACTATTTGTTTGACTAGTATAGTGGCACATTTTCATTTTAGAATTAATTTTGTCATTGCACGTTTTAAAACCATTTTTGAAGTTTGAAGTTTTGGAAATCATTATAAAGGACATCATTGCCTTGAACATTTATATCCATACTTGTCTTTTAATTTCCATCTCACATTAGGAAACCAACCAAGATAAAAACCCCCAAGATATTAAAAAAAAAAACCAAAAACGACAAAAAGTAAGAGATAGGTTATCTTGCACATATAGTGCGCCACACTTCGTCAGCTTACGAATCTCGGATTGACAAATTAATGTAGCAATTTAGGACACACTAAATTGACCAAATAATAAGTTTATATGTATGCATTTTCATTTGAAAATTTTTAATATATATATAACTGTACATGTATATTGTACAGTTTACTATTGGAGATGTTCCCGTGGGGGAAGTTGTAGCGGACGAGCAACAAATGGAGAGGGAACCTCATGAGGTATTGCATGATTTTTTTTTGTATTTTTTTTTACATGAAGTTCTATATATTCTCATTCAATTTTAAAACATCAAATTTTAATGTTTGTACACATTGTGTACAGGTTCCCCATGCTTCACAGGATAGCTCGCGGATTGAGACTTTGTTGGGAAAGACACTGCATCCATCTGTGTTTGATGGATGATGCACATGCACTCTTTGATGGATGATGCACATGTGCAGCATTATATTTTCAATAGATTTAGTCTTAAATTTACTTTTTTATATATAGTTTTATCTAGATGCAGTCATATATAACTTGATACTTGTGAGATCTACAAATTTTGGACATATTTTATGTGAACTACATTTGTTACATGTGAATGTGATATATAATGTTTTTAAAACTTAAAAGTTTTGGATGGTTGAACTACATTTGGCATGTGAAGTAATGTTACAGTGTTATATATAATTTGTTTTGTTATTAAAACTCAAGTTTTGGATGGTTGAACTACATTTGGCATGTAATGTGAAGTAATGTTGTGTTAAATAATTTGTTTTGTATTTAAAGTGTTATGGTTGAACTACATTTGGCATGTGAAGTAATGTTATTTGATACTTGTGATCTATAATGTTTTGTTTTTAAAACTCAAGTTTTGATACTTGTGATATATAATGTTTTGTTTTTAAAAAAAATTGATACTTGTGATCTATAATATTTTGCTTTTATAACTCAAATTTTGGATGGTTGAACTACATTTGGCATGTGAAGTAATGTTGTGTTATAATTTGTTTTGTTTTTAAAACTTAAGTTTTGGATGGTCAAGAACTACATTTGGCATGTGAAGTAATGTTGTGATCTATATTAATGTTTTGCTTTTGAAAAACTCAAGTTTTGGATGGTTGAACTACATTTGGCATGTGAAGTAATGTTGTGTTATAATTTGTTTTGTTTTTAAAACATAAGTTTTGGATGGTTGAACTACATTTGGCATGTGAAGTAATGTTATGATCTATATTAATGTTTTGCTTTGGAACTACATTTGGCATGTGAAGTAATGTTGTGTTATAATTTGTTTTGTTTTTAAAACTTAAGTTTTGGATGGTTGAACTACATTTGGCATGTGAAGTAATGTTGTGATCTATATTAATGTTTTGCTTTAAAACTTAAGTTTTGGATGGTTGAACTACATTTGGCATGTGATTATGATATTATGTTTTGTTTTTAAAATTCAACTTGTCGTTTTCCAAACAAACAAAAAATTCACATGAATATATGTACATGTAGAAATGATTTTACGCATGTTTGAATATATATGTTAAAACGATTGAAGTACAATATATATAAGCAATCATAAGATTCTAGGTCTTGTTAGATGTGTCAAACAATATAAAATTTTCAAAATGCATTCTATAATGTATATATATCTAGTACGTGCAACATTTTTCATCAATGCACATAGTAAAATTACTTAAACAGGTAATTGCATTCTAGAACATATATATATCCAATACGTGCAACATTTTTCATCAATGCACATAGAAAATCTACTTTCAGTTAATTGCCTAGAACATGTATATATCCAGTACGTGCAACATTTTTCATCAATGCACATAGAAAAACTATTTTTAGTTAATTGCATTCTAGAACATATATATCAGTACTTGCAACATTTTTCATTAATGCACATAGAAAAGCTACTTTCAGTTTTAATTACATTCTAGAACACACACACACACACACACACACACACACACACATATATATATATATCCAATACTTCTAGAACATATATATCCAGTACCTGCAACATTTTTCATCAATGCACATAAAAAAGCTACTTTCAGTGAATTGCATTCTATAACATATATATGTCCAATACATGCAACATTTTTAATCAATGCATGTATAGAAAAGCTACTTTTAGTTTATACTAGAGTGTGCATAACCAAAACAATGTACATGTGCAAACACTTTCACAGATAACATAACAAGGTAGCTCAATTTTTAGTTGAGTTCTGGAAGTTCTAAAACACAATCCAAAGAGAAGAAATTGTTGGGCAATTCAATCAAAAAAATTCCAATGGAATGCCATCTTCAATGATTCGTTCATGATCGGATTTTGACATTTTCCATTTCTTAATTTTTCTTTTTTTTCTTTGATTGAACTTCTATCAACTTTATGTGTGTTGCACACACCAAGTGACTATATTGACAACTAATGACATCAGGTTCATAGTCTTCAAAGTAAACAAAATCCCCACTTTGATTAGTTTGTCTGAAAAAATAACCTTTTGTTGAGATTCAACAAGATGATGAAGCTTAGTGAAAATCAGTCACCTTCACTAAGTGAGCCCGTAGGCTATTTTTAGGTGTAAGTCTATTTTTAGACTATGTCTATTTTTAGACATGGTGATCATATTTCAGAAGTTGCAAGATGTTATTTGTGGATGGTTGGTCAAGTTGGAAAAATAGATGAAATTATATTTTTATAATATTGGGAAAAGTATATTTATAGATCGTCGATATAAAAATAGATGTGTCAATTATTATTAGCCCTTAATAATAATCAGACTCTAAATATCAACTTATTCTCTTGGAGCACTTTATTTCAGTATACAGATTTGGAAAATCAGTGGGCTGAAGGAATTACGCAATTCCTAGGGTTTATTGGTGGTTCATGCATGGAGGACTCAGTTAGAACTGAAGTGGAAAAGTTATGACAGATTTGGAAGAGTAGTTTATGGAGTTACTATTCAGTTTAACTCATTTAATTGAGTTAGACTCAGTTGAGCTAGTTGTATCTAGTCTAACTGAATGATACACTAATGAGAGTTAAGTGAATTAATTAGTTAATTAATTCACAAATATTAACTCACTAAAAATTGAACAGAAACAACAATTAACTACAGTGCATGTCAGTTTCAGTGGAGACCCAGTGGAGAGGTAGGTGAAAGGGTAAGATGGACTATCTGTTGTGACTATAGTGATGCATTGATTGCATCACACACACACATTGGAGTTTCCAATGAGGATTGCGCAGTCAAGGCAAGGTAGATTCGAATTCATTCAGGGGTCTTCTTATGCAGGGATTGTGCAATGGAGGCAGGCTATCAGGTGGCAAGAAATCAATGCATGGATTTGCAGATTTCTTCATGTTAGTGTGTGAAGATTGTATTGTATTGAGAGCTTGATGTACTAAGCTTTGTATGAGATTGTTACATGATCTCCATGATACATAATATATGATAGTTGGGGTTTTTAGCTTCAGAATTTTCCGTTAAACAACTGTGTTATGTGCGATTGTTTTTATTACTTCATGTGTTTACAATTGAGTTTTAAATTTCCACAAAAGATTAACAGTGGAAGGATTCTGTATTTAGCAAGAAGATAAATATTGTTAGATCAAGAGAATCTGGATATATACATGCATATGTTATATAATTCCTACATGGTATCATAGCAGTGTTAATTCTTGAAGATTGCAATTGTGAAGAATTGTTGAGTTTGTGCTGGTGGACAATTTGAATTTGCTGCAGAAATTTCTTGGTGCGATAGTTGAGTATACATTGAAATGTCTTTCAATGGGTTGCAATTGGAGTATGCCCTTGAGGGAAGTTCGAATTACATAGCCTGGAAGGATAGGATGGAGGCGGTGCTGGAAGATAATGGACTGAAGGAGTTCATCGATAGCGATGTTCCTAAGCCTGGTTCTAGCGATGCTGCATTACTTGACGCATGGTAAAAGAAGATAGCAAAGACAAGAAGAATTCTATTGGAAGGTGTGAAGGACCATATTGTGTCCAGCCTTCACGGGAAATCCACTCCATTTTCAATGTGGAAGGCTTTGACATATTTGTTCCAAAGCAGCAGCGACTAGAGGAAGTTGGTGCTGAAAGATAAGATCATAAAAATAAAAATGGAGAAGGGCGACAGTATTCCAAAATATCTCACGAAGTTTTTCCACTATAGGGATGAACTGGGAAGTGTGGGGATTACTTTCTATGATGATGACTTGGTGAGCTTGGCTCTCCTTGGGCTTTCGAAGAGTTGGCATAGCTACGAAGACTCTGTCAATGGACGGGAGAAACTGCCGGGTTGGGAGTGACTTTGGTCAGATCTTGTGCAGGAAGAGATAAGGCGAAGTACCAGGGATGGCTCTTCATTGAAGAATGAAGATGAAGAGAATTGCGCTTTGGCTGCCAAATCAAGGAAAGGGAAGGGGAAGAAAGCCCATCCAAAATCCGAGGCTAAAGGCAAGAAGCAGGATTTGTCCAAGGTGAAGTGTTTTCACTGTCACGAACATGGGCATTTCGCCACTAACTACCCACAGAAAAAGAAGAACAAGAACGTTGTTGGAGCTGCAGCTGGAGAGGCCTTAGCCTCGCAATTTGAACTTGATTTCTCTTTGATCTCATGCTTGGTCTCAAGCTCAATGGGATCGGTGTGGTATCTTGATAGTGGTGCGTCTTTCCATATGACGAGAGACAAGGAGTTGTTTAGTGACTTGGAGGAGAAGGATCTCCAAATGCATATAGATATGGGCGATGATGGTTGATACAGTGCGACCGGAATTAAGACCATTACCTTTGAGAGGGATTCAAGTAATCCATTTATGCTGAAAGATGTCATGCATGTTCCAGGTCTAAAGAAGAACTTGGTCTCGGTCGCGACATAAAACAACGGGTCAAACCAAGAGGATAGGGATTCGAGTTAAGAATCCCTACAAGCTGGAGGTAGATGGTTGCACTGCAATGATGGGAAAATCAGAAGAAGTGGTGAGCCGAGATGAGGGAAAATTAGGGCACAGGAGATTAGGCCATCTTCACCATGGCGCTTTGAAGATTTTGCAACAGATTTCTACTGAACTTCCCAATTGTACTCTTGCGCAGTCAGATCAGTGCAAGGGATGTACTATGGGTAAGTTTGTGAAGACCACCATTCATGAGAAGGCGAACCGTGCTTTGGTGATCCTGGAGAGAATTCACACAAAGGTGTGTGGACCTTTCTCGATTTCTTTAATATCAAAACATGGGTATTATGCTATATTTTATTTATGACTATTCTCGTAGATGCTGGATCTTCTTCATGCAGAAGAAGAGCGAAACATTCTCAAAGTTCTGTGAGTTCAAAGAATTGGTGGAGAAGGATTCGGGGAAGCAAGTGAAAGCTCTACGGAGCGATAATGGTGGTGAATATATCTCGAACAAATTCAAAGACCTCTGTAGCAAAGAAGGAATTCGAAGAGAACTCATAGCGCCTCATAACCCACAGCAGAATGGGGTTGTAGAGAGGAAGAAAAAAACGATCGTGGGTGTTGCACGAGCTATGCTTGAGATGGAGCTAGACTTGCATGCAGTGGAGGAATTGCCTTTTCCAAAAGACGAACCTCCAGATGTGGATCGGCCACAGGAGGAAGTTCATGGAGTGGAGGAGTCCACTCATGCAGAGCCAACCATCAAAACTAGCAGAAAGCGTACCATAGAAGCTGAGAGACTGAAGCTTAATGTGGCACAGAATGTAGGAGTCCCTACATCACAGTGCCAACAGAGACAATCACCTGACCGATTTACTGGATACATGGCTCTCATGAGCAAGTGTATCGTGACAGAGCCATCTTATTTTGAAGAAGCAGTGCAGGAGCCCACATGGGTAGATTCCATGGTGGAGGAGTATGACTCCATTGTCAGAAACAGTGCTTGGGAGATTGTTCCAAGGCCGGTGGGTAAATCAGTTGTAGGATCAAGATGGATCTACAAGGTAAAGCAAGCTGCTGATGGGAGCGTCGAGAATTATAAGGCAAGATTTTTTGCCTGGGGCTTCTCACAGATCGAGGGGATTGATTATGAAGAAACCTTTGCACTTGTCGCACGGTATTCTTCCATAAGGACCATCCTTGCTCTCTAAGCGCAAATGGGTTGGCACATTCATCAGATGGATGTGAAGACTGTGTTCCTTAATGGGATCGTTGAGGAAGAAGTGTAAATTGAGAAGCCTGAAGGATTCAAAATCTTTAGCAGTGAGTCGCATGTGTGCAGACTCAAAAGAGAATTATATGGGCTGAAACAAGCACCTCGTGCTTGGTACACTCGTATCGACAGCTATTTCACTGGACTTGGCTTCACCAAGATTGAGGCGGATGCAAACCTGTACCAAATTGTGGTGAAGGGTAAGCTTGTAATCATTGCTCTTTATGTTGATGATTTAATACTAACGGGTGATGAGCAATTGATACACTCATGCAAGGCAGATCTTGCAAAGGAGTTTGAGATGAAGGATTTGGGCCTCCTTCATTATTTCCTTGGATTGGAAATATGGCAACGGGAAGGTGAACTGTTTGTGTCTCAAGGTAAGTATGCTCGGGAGATACTTGAGAAGTTTCACATGCAAGGCTGCAAGCCTATTGATACTCCTCTTACAGGAAATTTGAGGAAAGAGGATGCTACATCGGCAAAGGTAGTGGATGCCACTTTTTATCGACAGTTGGTGGGTTCGCTCATGTATTTAGTTAATACAAGACCGGACATATGCTATGCGGTGAACCAGCTTTCACAAGTGATGGTTAAGCCTACCAAGCTCTTTTGGAAGGCAAGAAAGCATGTCCTGAGGTATCTCAGGGGCACATGTGAGTATGGTTTATGGTACAGACAGATGGATGAGGTGAAGTTTCATGGCTTCACGGATGCAGATTGGGCAGGCATCCCAATGGATAGAAAGAGCACATCAGGAGGGGTTTTCAGTATCGGATCTACAGCAATTTCTTGGTACAATAGGAAAAAAAGATCTGTGGCACTTAGTTCAACAGAAGAAAAATACATTGCATCAATTCAAGCTGCATGTGAGGCTATCTGGATGAGGAAGATCCTAGTCGGTTTGTTCGGTTCACATTTAGATCCCACAGTGATACATTGTGATAATCAAAGTTGCATTAAACTCTCGATTAATCATGTGTTTCATGATAGATCTAAACATATTGATATCATGTATCATCATATCAGAGATTGTGTGCAACGGAAGACCATGTTGCTTCAGTACATTCCTACGGAAGATCAGGATGCAGATATTCTGACGAAGGCGCTCGCCAGGAGAAAATTCGAATACCATAGAGTCAAGATCGGGGTGAAGGATAATCCCTATCTTGTTGAGAGGCAGTGTTGAGATTCAACAAGATGATGAAGCTTAGTGAAAATCAGTCACCTTCATTAAGTGGGCCCGTAGGCTATTTTTAGGTGTAAGTCTATTTTTAGACTATGTCTATTTTTAGACATGGTGATCATATTTCAGAAGTTGCACGATGCTATTTGTGGATGGTTGGTCAAGTTGGAAAAATAGATGAAATTATATTTCTAGAATATTGGGTGAAGTATATTTATAGACGTCGATATAAAAATAGATGTGTCGATTATTATTAACCCTTAATAATAATCAGACTCTAAATATCAACTTATTCTCTTAGAGCACTTTATTTCAGTATACAGATTTGGAAAATCAGTGGGATAAAGGAATTACGCAATTCCTAGGATTTATTGGTGGTTCATGCATGGAGGACTCAGTTAGAACTGAAGTGGAAAATTTATGACAAAGTTGGAAGAGTAGTTCATGGAGTTGTTTTTCAGTTTAACTCAGTTAAGTGATTTAAACTCAGTTGAGCTAGTTGTATCTAGTCTAACTGAATGATACACTAGTGAGAGTTAAGTGAATTAATTATTTAATTAATTCACAACTATTAACTCACTAACAATGTAGAAATTTGAATAACTGATATATTATTCACCGAGATTCTCCTGATCACACACTATTTTAGCTTCATGCACAATACAGAATCTCTTCTACCATTGATCATTACATGCGGAAATAAAATCAATTGCATGCACACATTAAAACCACAAACAATCACACATATGAACACAGTATTTAATGGGAAAGCTTAAAGCTGAAAACCCCAACTATATATATATTATATGTCATGGAGATCATGTAACAATCATAGTACAAAAGCTCCTCACAAGCTCTCATGCACACCCTCAATTGCTACACACTATCAAGCTAGATCTAGCAAAACACATGCTCCAATCTTTTTCCACTTGATAGCCAGCCTCTATTGTGTAATTAATGCTATGGGATGGCTTCATTAAATAGATAAACCACCTGGCCTGAACTGCGCAATCCTCATGGGCTACTCCACCTATCTGTGTGTTGCAAATAGCAACAGTATAGTCACAACTGATAGTTAACCTGCTCTTTCACCTATCTCTGAACTGGTCTCCACTGAAACTGTCCATGCACTGAAGTTAACTGATGCATTCTTTAGTTGATTAATGAGTTTATAATTAGTGAATTAATTAACAATTAATTCACACCACTCTCACTAATTGTATCAATTAGTTAAACTGAATACAAATAGCTCAACTATGTTTAGATTAGTTAAACTGAATACAACTCCACTAACTTCCTCAATAAACTCCACCAAACTCTGTCACATGAGTTCTAACTGAAGTATCCATGCAATAGCTCCACTTAACCCTCAGGAATAGCGTAATTCCTTCTGTCAGCTCCTGTGCCACATCCGTGCACTTAACTAAAGTGCTCCAAGAGAATAAGATAATGTTTAGAGTCCAAATATTATTAAGAGCTAATAATATTCGACATATCTATTTTTAGACTGGCAATCTAAAAATAGATTCTGCCTAGTATGTCTAAAAATAGAATTCTATCTATTTTTTCCGACTTGACCAACCATCCACAAATAGCATCCTGCAACTCATAGAACATGATCCATATGTCTAAAAATAGACATAGTCTAAAAATAGACTTTGCGCCAAAAATAGCCTACGGGCCCACTTAGTGAAGGCGACTTCTTTCCACTAAGCTCATCATCTTGTTGCAATCTCAAACAAACAAATGAACAGAAATAGCAGTTAACTACAGTGCATGTCAATTCCAATGGAGACCCAGTGGAGAGGTAGGTGAAAGGGTAAGATGGACTATCTGTTGTGACTATAGTGATGCATTGATTGCATCACACACACATTGGAGTTGCCAATGAGGATTGCGCAATCAAGGCAAGGTAGATTCGAATTCATTTAGGGGTCTTCTTCTGCAGGGATTGCGCAGTGGAGGCAGGCTATCAGGTGGCAAGAAATCAGTGCATGGATTTGCATATTTCTTCATGTTAGTGTGTGACGATTGTATTGTACTGAGAGCTTGATGTACTAAGATTTGTATGAGATTGTTACATGATCCCCATGATAAATAATATATGATAGTTGGGGTTTTTAGCTTCAGGATTTCCCGTTAAACAATTGTGTTATGTGCGATTGTTTTTATTACTTCACGTGTTTGCAATTGAGTTTTAAATTTCCACAAAAGATTAACAGTGGAACGATTATGTAATTAGAAAGAAGATAAATATTGTTAGATCAGGAGAATCTGGATATATACATGCATATGTTATATAATTCCTACACCTTTCAGTATAATAGATCCTATTTCATATGGAAACCCGTGATCATTATAGTTTTCTAATAATTTCATTTTTCATTCAGTGCAATGCATCAAATAATACTTCACATTTTCATCGTTTTCAGTTGGTGCAATTACAACAAAAGCATCTCCTGCACAATAAAACAAACTTAACAAACTTATGTATTTAAATTTATTTCCAGATCTCTATCATTTGAAAGCAATTCAAATGTTACCTTCTCTAACAAGATCAGAAACTCGATCACCATCAAATGATATTGTAGCCTCCTCTGATTGCATTTCTTCAAACATTGCAATGGACATTTTCCCCTTTGTATTTAGCTCTGTATGTTTCCAATCTTTTACATACATTTTGTTTTCACAAACGTCATTATTTTCTGTGTTGTCTATGAAAACATGAAAAAAACAAGAACATTTTCTTTTATCCAATGCAAACACATTTGTGAACAACTTTTTTTTAATTGAATTCAATTTTGGAGTCCCTTTTATTGTTTCAACGTCATTTCCAATTGATCTATCTACATCTTCGTTCCTAATATGTCAAAAAAACCTATATATGGAAAATTCAAATAAGAATGTAAATATGATATCAAAATACCATCAAAGATAATCATTGTGATAAATGTACATTGTTTAAAATTAGATATCCAATAAAAATTAAATTGAATGTACCTTCGCACTTCCCTTGATCGGTTATTCTCATGGCTTAGAGCAACGATGCACCATTGAACAACTTCTTCAGCGTTCACAAGTTGGTTTGCAGAGGGGTTCATTTGATATCTTCGAAGTGCTCGTTTTATGCATGCCCCTACATTGTCATATTCTCCTTTTCCATGGCCAGTCTCAAAGAAATTCCAACAATGTTTAATGCAGGTTTTCTTATGAAGACAACACAACCAAAAGAATGATCATGACGATTTGAATTGACATGCGCATCCATCTGACCATATCTAATGTTCATTGAATTTTATTCCACGACTTTTCAAGGAGTCATAAATCTTTCCAAAATAGTGTTGTACAAAATATGTATTATGTGTACAATCGTCACTGATATAAAAGTGATATTCTTTAATAACACGTTGATTTTCACTGGTGCTTTCTATATGATCAATGTTTTGTTTAGCATGTCTATATAGAATATGAACGAGCATGGAGACTTGGTCAGAATGATAGTATTCACTCTGAATTTCTTTTTGTGGAACAAATGTGTAGTTTTCTGCAAAATCAATTACTGACAAAATAGTCCTTGGTGGAAAAACTTCACGGGATTTTTTAAATTGCAATTCTTGCCATCGAGCTCTATGGGAATGCTTGGTGTATTTATAAATTTTTGCCTCAAACTTTCTCAAAAAATCTATCACACAAATTTCTTCTTCTTGTAATTCAATTCTTTTAGCACTATTGAACCTTGAATCGATGTATGGATATATTCATATTGTAGAAATTTGCTGAATAATGATTAATTATCCACCGAGACTATCCTGATCACATACAATTCGAATTTATATGCAACACATATTCTCTTCCACTCAACCAACTCAGATCATCAAACATGCGGAAATAAAATCAAGCGATAACACATCAAATCATCATACACATTAACACAGTATGTATGGGGAAAGCTTATAGCTGAAAACCCCGCAGCTATTGTGTATATTATAATGGAGAAATCAAGTAACAAACTCAGTACAATACTCCTCACAAGTACTCAATACTTTCTCATAAAGTTACTCACAATCTAGCTCAGTTTTGAACAGGTTACTGGTTCAAAACTCACCGCCAATTGCCTTGCCTCTATTGCTTGTTTCAATGCTATGGGATGGCCTCTTTATATAGATAAACCACCAGCCTGAACTGCGCAATCCTCATGGGCTTATTCCACCTATCTGTGTGTTGCAAATAGCAACAGTATAGTCACAACTGATAGCTAACTCTACCCTTTCATCTATCTCTTTCACTGGTCTCCACTGAACTGATCATGCACTGTAGTGAACTGATGTATTCTTGAGTTGAATAATGAGTTACTAATTAATGAATTAAATAATATTTAATTCACTCCACTCATAACTAATTGATTAGCTAGTTAAACTAATCTCAATCACTTCAACTAAAATAAACAGAACACTACTCCACTATCTGTCTCATTAACTCCTCCAAACTTCTGCCACTGAAGTCCAACTGAAGTCAACCATGCATGATGCCATCAAACCCTTGGGAACCACGTGATTCCTCTATCAGATGCATGAGCCACTTCTGTAGCTCGAACTGAAGTGCTCCAAGAGAGTAAACTGTTGTTTATAGTCTAAATATTATTAAGGGTAAATAATATTTGACTTCCCTCTTTTAAGGAGAGGCAGTCTAAAAATAGACTTCGACCTCTTTGACCTAAAAAATATAGTCTCATCTATTTTTACCAACATGACACATACTTCAAGAATCTCAAACTGGAATCCCCGAACCATGCTCCATATGTCTAAAAATAGACATAGTCTAAAAATAGATTTTGAGCCAGAATTTGCCTGCGGGCCCACTTAGTGAAGGCGACTTCATTTCACTAAGCTCCATCATCTTGCTGCATTTTCAACACTCCCTCTCAGCAAGATATGGATTATCTGCAACCCCTATCCTACCTCTGTGGAATTCGAACTTTCTCCTGGTGAGCGCCTTCGTCAGGATGTCGGCATCCTGATCCTCCGTGGGAACATATGAAAGCATCATGATTCTCCGTTGAACACAATCTCTGATATGATGATACCAATCCGTGAAGCCATGCCGCCTCAACTGATCCTCCTGTCTGTACCATGAACCATATCCCGATGTGCCTCTGATATAGTGCAATACATGCTTGCCTGCCTTCCAAAAGAGCTTGGTAGGCTTAACCATAGCTTGCGAAAGCTGGTTAACTGCATAGCATATATCGGGTCGTGTATTGACCATATACATAAGCGACCCCACCAACTGTCGATAGACAGTGGCATCCACTACCTCCGCTGAAGTAGCATCCTCCTTCCTCCAACCACCAGGAAGAGGAGTGTCAACAAAGTTGCAGCCTTGCATGTTGAACCTCTCCAGAATCTCCCGGGCATACTTGCCCTGAGAAACAAACAGTCCTCCGCTGCGCTGCCAAATCTCCAATCCCAGGAAATAACGAAGGATGCCCAGGTCCTTCATCTCAAACTCTCGTGCAAGATCCTCCTTGCATGAAAGTATCAACTGCTCGTCGCCAGTCAAAATCAGATCATCTACATACAGTACGATGATCAACAGCTTCCCCTCCACCACAATCTGGTACAGGTTTGGATCCGCCTCACTCTTGGAGAATCCAAGCCCGGTGAAGTAGCTGTCTATCCGAGTGTACCAAGCACGAGGTGCTTGCTTCAGCCCATACAGTGCTCTCTTGAGTCGGCACACATGCGACTCACTGCTGAAGATCTCAAAACCTTCAGGTTGCTCTATGTACACCTCTTCCTCAATAACTCCATTGAGGAACGCAGTCTTCACATCCATCTGATGAATGTGCCACCCCATCTGCGCTGAGAGAGCAAGGATCGCCCGTATGGAAGAGTACCTTGCGACAGGTGCAAAAGTCTCCTCATAGTCAATCCCCTCGATCTGTGAGAAGCCACGGGCGACAAATCTCGCCTTGTACTTCTCCACACTCCCGTCAGCCGCCTGCTTCACCTTGTAGATCCATCACAAACCCACCACTGATTTCCCAACCGGTCTTGGGACAATCTCCCATGCACTGTTCCTGACGATCGAATCATATTCTTCGATCATGGCATCAACCCATGCGGTTTCCTCCACAACTTCCTCAAAAGAGGATGGCTCCGTCACAACACATTGACTCACAAGAGCCATGTATCCAGTGTACCGATCCGGTGACTGTCTCTGTCTGCGCTGTGCTGTAGGTGGTCCTACAACCTTCTCTACATCCCGAGCCAGTCGCTCAGCTTTTGTAGTGCGCATGCGCCCTCTGATGGTTGGCGCTGCCTGGGTGGTTTCTTCCACCTCCTGAACCTCCTCTTGTGGCTGATCCACATCCGGAAGCTCCTCCTTAGGAACTAACAGCTCCTCATCCGCATGCAAGTGTAGCTCCCTCTCAAGCGAACACTGCATGGCTTTCTCCTCCTG
Organism: Pinus albicaulis; assembly: GCA_034641835.2. Taxonomy (NCBI): domain Eukaryota; kingdom Viridiplantae; phylum Streptophyta; class Pinopsida; order Pinales; family Pinaceae; genus Pinus; species Pinus albicaulis. The sequence goes on from CM076574.1 coordinate 1,018,164,561, forward strand.
AAACTTGATATCCCGTCGCACAACAGTCTTGCGACTGTCTGAAAAATACACCCGATAGTTGTGAGGTGTATCAGTGTACCCCACAAATATTCCAACCTCAGTAGTTGGATCCAGCTTCCTTCTCACATCCTTCGTCACATGCATGTAGACAGGAGAACCAAAAATCCGCAAATGGGAAATATCAGGCCTCTTGCCAGAATAAGCCTCCTCTGGTGTACTCATGCCAAGAACCTTGTGAGGACAACGGTTCTGCACATACACTGCTGTATTGCATGCCTCACCCCACAAGTGAAGGGGTAGGCCCTGATCATGCAACATCGCCCGTGCAGCACCCACGATCGTTCTGTTCTTCCGCTCAGCCACCCCGTTCTGCTGTGGGTTATGGGGTGCGATGAGCTCTCTCCGAATCCCTTCTGCGCTGCAGAACTCCTTGAATTTAGCTGAGATGAATTCACCATCGTTATCACTCCTTAGAGCAATCACCTTCTTCCTCGACTCCTTCTCGACCAGTGCTTTAAACTCACAGAACTTCGCGAATGTATCGCTCTTCTTCTGCATGAAGAAGATCCAGCACTTTCGAGAGAAATCATCAACAAAGATCACATAATACCTATGCTTTGTTGTCGAAGCAACTGAGAAAGGACCACACACGTCTGTGTGAACTCTCTCAAGGATCGTCGTGGCGCGACTATCCTTCTCGTGAAAGGTGGCTTTCACATACTTCCTTAAAGTACACCCCTTGCACTGATCTGACTGCGCAAGGGTGCCCTTAGGAAGCCCAATAGAAATCTGCTGCAGAATCTTCAAAGCTCCATGGTGAAGGTGGCCCAATCTCCTGTGCCACAGTTCGCCCTCATCATCCCGGCTCACCACTTCTCCCGCTTTGCATGCCATAGCTGCGCAGCCATCTACCTGCAACTGATAAAGGTTCTTGGTTCGAACCCCTATCTTCCGGGTCTCTCCAGTAGTCTTACTGCGCAGGAAGGCTTTTCCTTCGCTGAAGACCACATCATACCCCTTATCCTCCAACATCGCCACAGAGATCAAGTTCTTCTTCAATCCAGGTACATGCATGACATCCTTCAGTACAAAAGGTTTACCAGACTCCCTTTGAAAGGATATGGTACCGATACCAGTCGCACTGTATCTACCATCATCGCCCATCTCGATGTGCACACCCAAATCTTTGTCCTCCAGATCTGAGAACAACTCTCGATCTCCCGTCATATGAAATGACGCACCGCTGTCCAAGAACCACACCGATCCCATCACACTTGAAACCAAGCATGCAATCAGTGAAAAGTCAAGCTCGAACCGTGAAGCCAAAGCTTCTCCATCTGCAGATCTTCCCGCTTGCTTGTTCTTCTTCTTCTTTGGACAATTGGTAGCATAATGTCCGTGATCATGGTAGTGAAAACACTTCACTTTCGCCATATCCTGCTTCTTGCCCTTTGCACCAAAATGAGAGGTTTTCTTACCCTTCCCTTTCTTTGCTTTGGCCACCAAAGCACAGTTTTCTTCATCAGCTCCCTTTGATGAAGATCCATCTCGAGTAGTCCTCCTTATCTCCTCCTGCATGAGATCCGCCCAAAGGCGCTCCCATCCTGGCAGCTTCTCCCGACCATTGACACTATCTTGATATGAGTGCCAAGCCTTCGAAAGACCAAGGAGAGCCAGGTCGACCATGTCCTCTTCATCGACAGTCACCCCCACACTTCCCAGCTCATCTCTGCACTGAGTGAACTTCGTGAGGTATTTGGCGATACTGTCGCCCTTCTCCATCTTGATGTTCCTGAGCTTATCTTTGAGCGCCAGCTTCCTTTGGTCACTCTTACTCTGGAATAGATCCGTCAAAGCTTTCCACATAAGAAATGGAGAAGCCTTTCCATGCAGGCTGGATACAATATGATCCTTGACGGCCTCCAACAGGATCCTTCGACATTTCGCCATCTTCTTTTGCCATACTTCGACTTCAACAGGATCAGTGGGCTTTTGGACATCTGTATCTACGAACTCCTTCATACCATTATCTTCTAATACTGCCTCCATGCGATCCTTCCATGCAACATAATTCGAACTGCCTTCAAGAGCATATTCGAGTCGCAAACCGTTGAAAGACATTTTCAACACCGGCACCAAGAAAACAAAACTGCTGCAAAATTCGAATTCCACCTCAAAGCTCAACCGCTCTAGATCTGTGAGAACAAATTATTTCTAGCACAGAGATTGACTGCAAGGGGCATTTACCAGACCTTTCACTTTCCGAAGAAAGATGAATCCGGAGGCTACCTGGCCCGCATGCAGACTCTGTCTACCGAAATAAGTTTGTAATCATTGTGATGATCAATCTCCGCTTCAATAGCTCTGATACCATGTAGAAATTTGTTGAATAATGATTAATTATCCACCGAGACTATCCCGATCACATACAATTCGAATTTATATGCAACACATAATCTCTTCCACTCAGATCATCAAACATGCGGAAATAAAATCAAGCGATAACACATCAAATCATCATACACATTAACACAGTATGTATGGGGAAAGCTTATAGCCGAAAACCCCGCAGCTATTGTGTATATTATAATGGAGAAATCAAGTAACAAACTCAGTACAATACTCCTCACAAGTACTCAGTACTTTCTCATAAAGTTACCCACAATCTAGCTCAGTTTTGAACAGGTTACTGGTTCAAAACTCACCGCCATTTGCCTTGCCTCTATTGCTTGTTTCAATGCTATGGGATGGCCTCTTTATATAGATAAACCACCAGCCTAAACTGCGCAATCCTCATGGGCTTACTCCACCTATATGTGTGTTGCAAATAGCAACAGTATAGTCACAACTGATAGCTAACTCTACCCTTTCATCTACCTCTTTCACTGGTCTCCACTGAACTGATCATGCACTGTAGTGAACTGATGTGTTCTTGAGTTGAATAATGAGTTACTAATTAATGAATTAAATAATATTTAATTCACTCCACTCATAACTAATTGATTAGCTAGCTAAACTAATCTCAACTAGTTCAACTAAAATAAACAGAACACAACTCCACTATCTGTCTCATTAACTCCTCCAAACTTCTGCCACTGAAGTCCAACTGAAGTCAACCATGCATGATGCCATCAAACCCTTGGGAACCACGTGATTCCTCTGTCAAATGCATGAGCCACTTCTGTAGCTCGAACCGAAGTGCTCCAAGAGAGTAAACTGAAGTTTATAGTCTAAATATTATTAAGGGTAAATAATATTTGACTTCCCTATTTTTAGGAGAGGCAGTCTAAAAATAGCCTTCGACCTCTTCGACCTAAAAAATAGAGTCTCATCTATTTTTTACCAACATGACCAATGCTCCAAGAATCTCAAACTGGAATCCCCGAACCATGCTCCATATGTCTAAAAATAGACATAGTCTAAAAATAGATTTTGCGCCAGAATTTGCCTGCGGGCCCACTTAGTGAAGGCGACTTCATTTCACTAAGCTCCATCATCTTGCTGCATTTTCAACACATATCTCTTCCATTTCACTTTCATGTTGGAAAATGATTGATCATTTATATCAGCATGATATTTTTTTTTGAAATTTAGTCAAATTTCCATAATCATCGTATTTTTTACCACCAACAAATTTCTTTTCGTAAAATAATTCATCGCTTTCTCTTCCACATAGAATTTGAGATATGAAATCACAGATAGTGGAAGGAGGAGGTGAATCTTTCCAAAATGTTCTACCAAAATTAAGGAATGTGTCATAATATAACTCAAATTCTACATGATAACGACAACAACAAGTGTCGTGTACGGTGATAGGTTTTAGATACCAAGGTTTTTGTTGAACAAAAGCACTGATTGAGACATGAATTTCACGATTCTCTTCTTTGAACTTGTTGAAAAACTCTATCTGAGTGGTTTCCAAGAAATTTTTTTCATATTGTTCATACTGATTTCGTGTTATTCTTCTTCGCATAATATCCCTTGCATCTAGAAAAACACGTGAATTTTTCTTCCAATATTCATATAATATTTTTTTAACATTTTCTCGAAGTCTATCTTTGTATGGTTTCCTACAAATAGCTCTCCAACAAGCGAGTTCATCATTTACATCTATTTGAAACTGAAATTTACGATGTTTGTGCAAAAATTTTCGTGAGGTTCCTAATGCTTGTGCCATAGATTTTACCAAGCGATTCTGTTTAGTACTTGATGAAACCACTTCCATATGTATTTCTCTATGTACAACTGAAACATTTTTCTGTCTAGATCTTCTAACTGAATTTATAACACTATTTATATTTTGTATCACATTTTCCTTCATTTTTTTATCTTTTGTTGATTTTCGAATACCCAATAAAGTCGTAGCTTCTTTAATTTTCTTAATGATAAGAGACCTTTCAACATTTAGGCTTGAAATGTTACATTTTCCTTTATGAATAACATCAAAAATGTGTTTAACACGATATATTATAACATGGTCAGCTCTTTTATCTCCATATGTGTGAGTGTCAACATTTTCTAACATCTCATCATCGACATTGATTTCATCTGTACATATTCGAATGAATAGTACATAATAAGTTTACATATTCAATAAATAACTAAATTAATAAATATGTATAATTTCAATAATACGTGCATGTGTTCAACATATATATATATATATATATATATATATATATATATATATATATATATATATATATATATATATATATATACACACACACACACACATACCTTGTGATTCAATTTCTTCACTTGAATTTATTTCAATATTTTCACTATTTTCAATCATTAGTTCCCTATCTCTTTCACTTTCTCTTTCAAAATTTTGTATCACATCATCAATGTTTTGAGGAATATCTGTCTCTGTTTACATTGCAAAATATTTTTCAAATTAGTTCATCAAATAAAAATTAAGCTTCACATTTTACACTAGGAAAATTTTAAATATCAAATTCATAATATTTACATTTACATACCTGCTTCAACTTCTAGTTGAGGTTGATTTTCCCCTTCAATATTTGAGAGTGCTTCTCTCTTTCTTTTGCGAGATTCTCTCGTCTCTTCTCTACGTTCCTCAGGGTCTCTTTTTCGATCATAATTTCTCATACAATTCCTTCAATTTCCCATGATAAAAGAGTATGAAGTTCAAAAAAATTCCTTCAAAAATTTAGACAAAAATTCAATTAAAAAAACCATCACAAAAGATTTAATTTAAAAAAACTCATTTTAAAAATTTTGCAAAAAATACATACTTCAATCCAAAACACTTACTTTAAAAAATCCGAGAAAAAAATGTCTTATAAAAATGAAATGAAGCTCAAAATATTTCCTTCCAAGTCCTACAAAAAAAATTCATTTAAAAAGTTAGACAAAAACTCGTTTTAAAAAATCATTATAAAAGATTTACTTCAACCCAAAACACGTACTCTAAAAAAATGTCACTTCAAAAAATACCTCCAAAAAATGTCCATTGAAAATTAATTCCAACTTCTTAAAAAATGCCACTTTAAAAATCCTCTAAAAAAATATCACTTTAAAAAATACCTCCAAAAAATGTCCTTTGAATATTATGCCTAAAAAGAGTCCTTTCGAAATTAAGCCTAAAAAGATTCCTTTGAAAATTAAGCCCATAACCTCTAAAAACAATGAAAATTAAGCCCAAATCCATACCTTGAAAAAAAATGAAGCCCAAAAAACATCCAAAAAATGTATCACATACCTCCAAGAAATGTCCTTTGAATGTACCTCCAAGAAAAGTCCTTAAACCCAAGACAATCCTTTGCAAAAATGTCCTTTGAATGTACCTCCAAGAAAATTCCTTAAACCCAAAACAAACCTTTGCAAAAATGTCCTTTGAATGTACCTCCAAGAAAAGTCCTTAAACCCAAAACAATTCTTTGCAAAATCAAACCAAATGTGTGAAAATAATGAATGCTTTCGCAGCAATTTATATTGCCACGACATGTTTTTTTGGAGGGGCTTCGTGGCATTTTTCGGCCGATGGAAATTTGGGTAAAAGTTCGGCCGAACTTTTATGTCGTTAGACTTGACGGGCCGTCGGCGCAAAAAACAATTCAGCCGAACTTTTTTTAAGAGTTCAGCCGAACTAACACATCTGCAATTATGCAAAGCAGAGCTCTAAATACATATCTTCAACTTTGGACTGATTAAACTCCATGAAACATTCTAAATTAACTATCGGAACCAAGACAACCATTTTCATAATTCAATCTACTTTCAGGAAATATAACTTTTATGGAATTTCATAAATATTTACTAATTTTAATTAATTTTGTAATAAAACTGGTGCAAATAATTTCTGAAGGTCATTATGATTCAGTGAAATCATAATTCTATATCTTCCAAAATACACTATAAAAAATTGAAAAAATTATGGTGCATTACATTGGTCCGTCGTCTGTAATGGGTAGTTTTTAGATTTTTAGTTTATAACTTATAAGTTAAGAAATTTCGTGCGTCGTGAAACATATTCAAAATATGCAGTTTTTTCATATAGGACCAGTTCAAAAACTTCTAGTAATTATGATATGCATCAGTTGGCTTTGTAAATATAACGAAATCGAAGTAGACTCTGTCTAGATTGTTGTAACACATTTTGTTTCTTAAAAACACAAATTTACAAAGAATACAGCATTGTGTATTAACATGACTTCTTATGAATCCTTAGATTGTTAAAAAAACACATACTCAAAGAAACACTAAGTTGACATATCAAATGCGTCTAAAAAATTCCAAAAAATACGTAATAGAAAGCTAATAAAATATCTGACAACTTTTATTTTTATCGCAAATGAAATTCTAAACAGAAAATTTGTTTTGGCTTGCAGAAAGTTGAAAAACAGAAGAAGAAAAAATGAAATTTTTTTTTCAAAAAAGGAAAAAAAGTGTAACCCAACTTCACATTTTCACTTTTAAGCCTCAAAAAGTTTAAAGAATGCATCACTTCATGTTGTTAAAGTTCTCCCTTCTAAATGATTTATGTGGGAAAATATTTTCGAGATTTATCGAAAAGTTTCGCAGACGGAATTATGGTATATGCTTCTGAGGAATCTGAAATTATTATGGCATATGCTTCTAAGGAATCTAAAATTATGGCATATGCTTATGAGGAATATGAAAGTATGGCAAATGCTTCCGAGGAATTTGAGGAATTTGATGTGCATTTGTTATTCTATGAAATATTGGAAGTTATTAAAATTTTAGCAGATCAATCATCTAGGTTTGTTGTAGATTTTTCATCACATTTGTTGTCAAGATTTTTGGTTACTAAGGAAGGTTGTTGCAAATGAAGACGCTGGGAAACACTTCTCCACATGGGAAGACATTACAGGTTCATGTGTGGGCTCTTTTCATATCCAATTCTAGATTGTATTCACCCCTTGAGAAATTGATAGAATCACCATGGGAGACTAATGTTAAGTTGTCCAAAATTCCATCTTCCATCTGGAACTACACTGAAAATAATGTAAAATATGTTTTTGGATTTCAATGAACTCAAAAGAAAAGTTATTCTAAAAATCTACAGTGAAAATGTAAAATATGTCTTTGGATTTCAATAAACTCTTAAGAAAGTTCAATCTAAAAATCTATGTTTTTGTGTTTGACAACCATAGTTATCCAATACAATTGGAGTTTGAACTCAATTCATAATATTACTATATAAAATTCAATAAAGAATAAATTTGAAATTATATATATTACACATACTTATATATATATATTACACATACTTATATATATATATAAGTATTCATTTTTCTTTATGGCAGAATTTATTATTTTTAATAATTACAAATTTATTGTTTTCTATTATTTTCAAATCTGCCACAAATTTAAGATTTAAAACTTTTTTAAATTTTAAAATATTCAATTTTATATTAAAGTCCTTACCAAATTTTATCACAATTATAAAATTTTTAATATAGATTTTTTTTTTAATATGAAATTTTATATTAACCAATTTGCTACAAATTTAGGATTTAAAATTTTTTAAATTTTAAAATATTCAATTTTATATTAAAGTCCTTACCAAATTTTATCACAATTATAAATTTTTTAAGATAGATTTTTTTTTAATATGAAATTTTATATTAACCAAATCTTTACCAAGCACACTCACAATCTTTAATATATAATTTATTATTTACTATAACATTTTTATAATATAAAAAATAATTGATTTTTATTTTTTAAATATCATATTTTATATTCACAAAAGTCTCTACCTAATTCAAATTACCAAATTTTTTTGTGTCTAACCCAATTGAATGGATAGAAAAATATTTATAAAAATCAATAAGAAGAAATTTGAGATAATATATATTACAAATACTTATATATAAGTATTCATTATTATTTGTCACAAGATTTATTATTTTTAATACTTACAAATTTATTATTTATTATTATCTTCAAATTTACTTTTATTTTTTAATATATAATTTATTGTTATTTTTTTTAAGTATAGAAATTTGTTATTTAATAATTTTTTAAGTTTTTAAATATTCCATTTTATATTAACACAAGTCCTTACCAAGTTATAATTTTTTTAATATAGATTTTTTTTTAATTTTAAATATTAAATTTTATATTAACCAAAATCTTAACTTAACACACTTATATATAATTTATTATTTATTATAACTTTTGTTTTCCAATATATTGACAATTTATTATTTATTATAACTTTTGTTTTCCAATATACTCAAAATGTAAGATATGTTTTTGGATTTCAATGGATTTCAATGAACTTCTAAGAAAAGTCACTCTAAAAAAACTTTGTTTTCTATTTTTGACAACCATAGTTACCCAATATGAATTGGAGTTCAAATTCGATGCAAAAAATATTACTATATTAAATTCAATAAGGAAGAAATTTGAGGTTATATATATTACACATAATTATATATAAGTATTAATTTCTACAGTTCAGTGTGGAGGCTATGTTTGAGCACAGAGGTTGGTTTTATAGCTTGGAGGCTATGTGTAAGTATGTCCGTGCCCAATTTGGAGTTAACACATGTTCTTCTTAAAATAGAATAAAATATTCTCTAAATAGAAAAGAAATATCAACTTAAAAAATAAAATTAAATTAAAAAAATAAAAAAAGAAGAAGAAGAATATGCCATGCATGTTATATGAACTAATATAATTTCATGGAAAGTAATTATAACAAAAAAAAAAAAAAAAACTTTATGCGTGCTCAATTTAGAGTTGGCATTTGCCTTTCTTAAAAATAAAAATAAAAATAAAAAAAGAAAGAAGAAGAAGAAGATGCCATGCATGTTTAATTGGCTGACCATATGAACTAATATAATTTCATGGAAAAATAAAATAAAGAATAAAAATAAAAAATATGAATAATATGTTTAAATCTTATATTTTTTCAAAAATATTTTAATAATGAAAAATTACACATTGTTTTTTTCACTCTAAAATAATTGTGAATCACTTAGCTCATATTAAATTAATGGTTAATATAGATCTATATTAATTATTCTTTGCGACAAGATTTATTATTTTTAATAATTACAAATTTATTATTTTCTATTATTTTCAAATTTACCACAAATTTGGGGTTTAATAATTTTGATTTTTAAATATTTCATTTTATATTAACAAAAATCCTTACCGAATTCTATCACAAGTATAATTTTTTTAATATAGAAATTTCATTTTTATTATTTTTTAAACATTGCATTTTATTAACCAAACCCTTACCTAGCACACTTACAATATTTTAATATACAATTTATTATTTACTATAACTTTTTTTAATATAAAAAATTATATTTTTTATTTTTTAAATATCATATTTTAAAGTCACAAAATTCTACACCAATTTAAATAAAAAATTGTTTGTGTATAAAATTCAATAAGGAAGACATTTGAGATTATATATATTATAAATACTTATAAGAATTTATTATTCTTTATGACTGTAAAAATTTATTAATACTGATAGTATTACTGGATTCTCTTGATCTAACAAATTAATCATATGTTAAATACAGAATCATTCCACTTAATTCTTTGCGGAAATTAAATCGTCAATTGCAAACACATGAATAAAATCAATCGCACATAAACACAGTTGTTTAACGGGAAAGCTTAAAGCTAAAAACCCCAACTATCATATATTATGTATATGAATGGAATAATGTAACAACCTCATACAAAACTTAGTACATCAAGCTCTCAGTACAATATAGAATCGTCACACACTGTCATGCAGAAATTTGCATATCTATGCACCAATTTCTTGCCTCCTGACAGCCTGCCTCCACTGCGCAATCCCTGTTGAAGAAGACCCCTGAATGAATTTGAATTGGCCTTGCCTTGACTGCGCAATCGTCATTGGCATCTCCAATGTGTGTCAGATGCATTGAATGCATCACTATAGTCACAACAGATAGCCCATCTCACCCTTTCACCTATCTCTCCACTGGAACTGACATGCAAGTAGTTAACTACTGTATTTGTTCAGTTGCAAGTGAGTTATAGTTGTGAATTTATTAACTAATTAATTCACTAAACTCTCACTAGTGTATCTTCAGTTAGAACTAGATACAACTAGCACAATTGATTTTAACTCACTTAACTGAGCTAAACTAAATAACAACTCCCATAACTACTCTTCCAACTCTATCACAACTCTGCAACTTCAGTTCTAACTGAGTCCTCCATGCATGAGTCACCAACCACCCTACGAATTGCGTAATTCCTTCAGCCCACTTATTTGCCAAATCTGTTCAGTGAAATAAAGTGCTCCAAGAGAATAAGTTGATATTTATTGTCGTATTATTATTAAGGGCTAATAATAATCGACATGCATCTATTTTTAGATTAACAATTTATAAATAGACTTCGCCCTATCTTCTAAAAATAGAATTTCATCTATCTTTCCAACTTGATCAACCATCTACAAATAGCATCCTGCAACTTATAGAATATGCTCACCATATCTAAAAGTATACATACACCTAAAAATAGCCTGCGGCCCCACTTAGTGAAGGTGTTTAATTTTCACTAAGCTCATCATCTTGTTGAATCTCAACAATGACATAGTTTATTATTTTTAATAATTACAAATTTATTATTTATTATATTTTTTAATTTACCTTAATTTTTTAATATATATTTTGTTGTTTATTATTTTTTTATTGTTTAATATTTTTTTAAGCTTTTAAATATGACATTTTATATTATTATTATTATTATTATCCAATTTTAAGGTCACGCCAATCCAGACACTAAATTGGTGTATGAGACCCCTTGTTTATGGGACAAGGAACCCACCTTCGCGATTTGACTACTAAGTCTACGAAGGCATACATACTCTACCCCTTTAGTTTTGAACCGCATACATACTCTACCCTCCTCTAGATTTGAACCTGTGACCTCTTAGGAGAAAACACATACTCTTAGCCATTTTGTTACAAAATGTTCTTACCAAGTTCTATCACAATATATATATATATATATATATATATATATATATATATATATATATATATATATATTGTGATAGAACTTGGTAAGAACATTTTGTAACAAAATGGCTTTAAGAGTATGTGTTTTCTCCTAAGAGGTCACAGGTTCAAATCTAGAGGAGGGTAGAGTGTGTGTGTGTGTGTGTGTGTGTGTGTGTGTGTGTATAAACCAAAATCCTTACCTAACACACTTATATACAATTTATTATTTACTAAAAAAAAATTGATATAAAATTTATGTTTCTTATTATTTAAATATCGTATTTTATATTCACAAAATTCTATACCGAATTCAAATTACATAGTCAAATCGAATTGAACGTGCATATTTTCCAATACACTAAAAACAGAAATCGAATTACCAAATTTCTAGTCGAACCGAATTGAACCTGCATATTTCAAACCGAATTGAATGTGCCTATTTTCCAATACACTAAAAACAGAAATCGAATTACCAAATTTCTAGTCGAACCAAATTGAACCTGCATATTTCAAACCGAATTGAACGTGCCTATTTTCCAATACACTAAAAACAGAAATCGAATTACCAAATGTCTAGTCGAACCGAATTGAACCTGCGTATTTCAAACCAAATTGAACGTGCCTATTTTCCAATACACTAAAAACAGAAATCGAATTACCAAATTTCTAGTCAAACCGAATTGAACCTGCGTATTTCAAATCGAATTGAACGTGCCTATTTTCCAATACACTAAAAAAAGAAATTGAATTACCAAATTTCTAGTGACCAGTTGAACCACGTCATTTTCAATAAATTGAGCGTTATTACCTATTTTCCAATACACTAAAAACAGAAATCGAATTACCAAATTTCTAGTCGAACCTAATTGAACCTGCATATTTCAAACCGAATTGAACGTGCCTATTTTCCAATACACTAAAAACAGAAATCGAATTACCAAATTTCTAGTCAAACCGAATTGAACCTGCGTATTTCAAACCGAATTGAACATGCCTATTTTCCTATACACTAAAAACAGAAATCGAATTACCAGATTTCTTGTTGAACCGAATTGAACCTGCGTATTTCAAACCGAATTGAACGTGCCTATTTTCCAATACACTAAAAACAGAAATCGAATTACCAAATTTCTAGTTGAACCGAATTGAACCTGCGTATTTTCCAATACACTAGAATTACCTAATTTAATTTTTGGTTGAACATAATTGAACCTACGTATTTTCCAATACACTAGAATTACATAATTTAATTTCTAGTCGAACCGAATTGAACCTTTGTATTTTCCAGTACACTAAATTACAGAATTTCTAGTCGAACCAAATTGAATGTGTGTATTTTCTAATACACTAAAATTTTAGTCGAACCGAATAGAACGTATGTATTTTCCAATACACTAAAAATGTAAGATATGTTTTTGGATTTCAATGAACTCTGAAGACAAGTCACTGTAGAAATCAGAATTATCTTAAAAGCGATTTTTTTTACTTTTCGGTGCTAGAATCTAATGGAAAATTTGAAGTGAAATCTTGCATTGTCTTATTTAAACTGGTTTTTTTTTTACTGTACATATGGATTATGTACACTGAAAAACCCCGATGGTACTTTGATTGTGTAGGGTTACCCATCAAACTTGTGATTTAAATAATTTTTTGTCGGATTTTAGAGAAATTAGACCTGAAAAATCCACACAAAAAGCTTCCAAAAAGTCTCACTAAAGACAACTCGCTAGAAATCTATGTTTTTTGTGTTCGACATCGTTTTTTTTTTTTGCAGACAAAAAAAACTTATGGTTTATATTATGTACCACTTCAACATACATTCTTCATTGGCATCATTTTCATGGAAAGCATAAACATACATCATTACATATATTCTTACCCTTCTTGTCCCAACAACTTACTAGTGTTTCATCCACTAGGATGTTTCACAAAAAACAACAATTCGCTTGTCAAAAGTAAAACAAAATATAGTTTGTAAACAACAGCCATAAGAAAAAAAAACAACAGTCCATCAAAATGTAAGAAACATACTTCTCCATCGTGTTCAATGGATGGGAATGGTGCCTTGTGCTCGAACCTTGACATCTTCATACAAAGTGTAGACCATGTGTCCAAACAGAGCACTTAAACCTTGCTTAGATAGTCGATCTGCCTCCTTGTTCAGTTCCCTATAGATGTGATGAAATGTGATGCTATTGGAAGCATCCCACAACATGTGTATCCTTGCCATCCAATGTTCTAGGTGTGGGGGGTTTAAATTTGTATGGTTCTTCATATGGTTTATCACCACTTGTGAGTCCCCAATTACTGTCAGAGCCTCAATATACAGTTTTTGTGTGAACCACAACAGACCCCACAATGTGATGACCTTTGCGCACGTGTTATTGCCATGTTCTTCGTTCCAGTAAATTTTGTAGTGGCACTTTGAGTCCAGGCGAATCCAAACCCCGAAACCACAACAATTTTTTTGTGCAGCTTTGTTGAAGAAACCCGCTGCGAATGTGATCGGGTGGGGTTGTATGAGATAGGTCCTATGGGAGAAGAATGTCCAGTATGGCGCCCTTCCAACTGTAAACTATGTTCCTCGCCACCCAGGTCAGTTGAACCAGGACATCATGAAAATATTTGTTGTTCCATGCAATCCATAAAAACCAATGAAAGTATAGTGGGAGAGTGCACGAGTGTCTACCCTTGGCCAACCACTAGGTCACGCATGCCTCGACAGTGTCAAAGTTTGCAATTGGGATTTTGAGCTCCCTGAAGATAATGTGTCATATCTTTTCCACCTCCACACATTGATAGAAAAGATGTATGTGATGCTCTTGAGATTGTCCGCAGATAGCATCGGCCCGAGCTAGCGTGACCTCGCTTGCATAGATTCTCCCATGTCAGAATTTTGTTGTGCCACACAGGCCATAAGTGAATGAAGGATTTAATGGGTGCTCGATATTACCACATTTTATAAAACCAAATGTTTATGAACGCACCCCGTATGATGGGAAAAATATACATGTAGGTATCTTTTGTCTGTACATTGTTATTAAGTAGTTTGCCACCCCATGTCAATTAATCTCTCGGCGCATCCAATTGTAATCTGACCTCCCACAACCTGTTGCAGAATGTGTCCCATTCCAGTGCAGTCTCACTCGTGAGCCCGATCTCATCTGCCACCATCCAAATAGGGTATACATTGACTCTGTGTTTGATCACCTATCTCAAGTGGAATATCCCCCACGCATGTAGTTTGTACAACAGATTCTTGTTGGGTGTGGAAATTCCCTTAACTCCCCTAATGTTTCTAAAACTAATAATTATGTTAGATCCATCCCCGAATGTCCAACCCATTCGCTATGTGTACTGGTCCCATATCCTCTTGAAACTCTGCCATATCTACGACCCCCCTCTGATGTCGAGTTTATCCTGCTAGTACCATTCCTCGAGCAGTCTCCCTTGTGGATATTTGTGTGTTATAATATCCCACCGTATCCCCTGTATATTTAGACCCCTCCATGGTGATTTTAACAACAAAGCCTTATCAAAAAAATCAATGTCTAAAAGGCCTCAGCCTGCATCCTTTGAAATTGTTATGTTTTCCTAGGTAGTCAGGTGATATTTACCACCTCATTCCTTTCTCGACCATATAAAGCGGGTTATGATGGATCGAATCCTATGAATGATGGTTGTCAACATAGTTTAAAGATGTGCCCAATATACAGCCAGTTGTTGTAGAAAAACTTGTGCGAGAATATACCAGCTGCCCATAGTGAGCCAGTGGAGCGACATCGCCCCGGCTTCTTCTTGTATTTATCTATAAGCCAGCTCCAATCCTCCACCCTATACTTACACAACTTCAGGTGAAAACCAAGGTAAGTAAACGCTTCCAAGAGAGGACATTTATTAAAATGGAAAGCATTGCAAACCTGTGAATGTCAGCATCCCCCTCTGAATATAAAATTTGGGATTTTGTCCCTTTAGCGAGCATGCCAGTTGCACGATCGAACCTTTCAATGATGTCTCGGAGAAGTAACCATTATGTCATTTGTAGCATCCCGAACACCAAAATGTCATCTACAAAAAGACTGTGAGTGGTTGCCTGCTCCTGCATGACACTAATGTCGTGTAAAAATCCCATCCATGTTGCACCCGATATTTTGTGGCTTAAACAATCCATAACCAATATAAAAAGCAATGGTGATAGTGCTTTGATAACCATAGTTACCTAATACGAATTAGAGCCGATTCATAAAAGTATTATTGTATAAAATTCAATAAGGAATAAATTTGAGATTATATATTATACATATTTTTATATAAGTATTCATTATTCTTTGTGAGAATATTTATTATTTTTAATAATTACAAATTTTTTATTTTTTATTATTTTCAAATTTATCACAAATTTAAAATTTAATAACTTTTTAATTTTTTTAAATATTTCATTTTATATCAACAAAATCCTTACCTAACACACTTACAATCTTTTAATATACACTTTATTATTTACCATAGCTTTAATATATATATATATATATATATATATTCACAGAATTCTATACCGAATTCAAATTACCAAATTTTTTTGTTAAACTAAATTGAATGAATAGAAAAATATTTATGTGTAAAATTCAATAAAGATAAAACTTGAAATTATACATATTACAAATACTTATATATAAAGTATTCATTATTCTGTGTAACCAGATTTATTACTTTTAATAATTTCAAATTATTATTTCTTATTATTTTCAAATTTATCTTAAAATTTTAATGTATAAAATATAATTTATTGTTTATTATTTTATTTTTTAATATAAACAATTATTGTTTAATTTTTTTTAAGTTTTTAAATATTACATTTATATTAACAAAAAGTCTTTACCAAATTCTATCACAATTATATATATATTTTTAATATAATTTTTTTTCATTTAATATTGAATTCTATATTATTTTTTTCATTTATTATTTACTATAACCTTTTTTAATATAAAAAATATGTTTTTTATTATTTAAATATTATATTTTATATTCACAAAATTCTATATCGAATTAGAATTACCTAATTTCTAGCTGAGCATATTTTCTAGTAGATGTAAGATATGTTTTTGGATTTCAATGAACTCCTAATAAAAGTCACTCTAAAAATCTCTATTTTTTGTTATTAGGAATTTGGCTTCTCTGATCTAGAAATTGTGAATGAAATCTTTCGATAAAAATCACATCAAAGTAAATTAGGTCGACGCGTTTTGAACCAGCCTGTGTGGTTCATCATCACGACAAGATGTTAGACAACCATAGTTACCCAATGAGAATTGGAGTTTGAATTCGATTCAAAAAAATATTACTGTATAAAATTTAATAAAGAAGAAATTTTTTACTGTATAAAATTTAATAAAGAAAAAATTTGAGAATATATATATATATATATATATATAGTGTAAGTTGGGCTAAACTATATTAGATCAAAAGAAAACTTTACATAGGCGTCGGGCCGAGATGGTAAGTGGTGCTTACCCAATCCCAGCCTTAGAGGCTTTCAAAATAGCGCAGGTTTAGGGCTGCCTCCTAGGAGGAAACCAGCCCCTTAAAAGCATCAAATAGTCAATATTTACAGAGTGTGCCATGAAACATATAAAAACAAAAGTTCTACAGTACGTGCTGAAAAAACAGAAAACAGAAAAGAGCCGAGCAGTCGCACAATCATGGTGTTCCTTCATCATCCTCTGTAGCAGGGTCCTTCTCCTCAATGCGGCAACCATATTCTTGCGCAATGGCCTCCTCCTCAATAGAGGGCACACACGAGGACTTTGTTGCGGGTTCAGAGAGGATGTGAGCGACTGGGTACTCAGCGTCAGGAACTCGCGTCCAAACTCCGTCTGAGTCCATGATCCAAACATTTATGTCCTCCCATGAGGCCTCTTGAACCGAGATAGGCTCAGATTTGCAAGGTGTGGGCTTCTCGGAGTGCCCAATGGTGGACTTCCTAGGGCCTCTTATGCCCCTCTGATTCTCCTGAGCTAAGTCTATCTCCGCCTGGTTGCACTCAGACTGCTGTGGTGCCTCCCTGTCATGGCTACCTGAAGAGGATCCTTCAATGGATTCGAAACGATGATTCGGACCGCGTTGATAGCAACCCGAGAATGCACCTCTTTGGCTACCCCTGATGGTATTTTGGCGCTGACGCGGAGCCATGGGGGGGGCTAACAAACAAATAGATAAAGGTTGGGCTAAAAGTGGTGATGTGCTCAATAGGGGAGTGCGCAGCAGAGAAGCACAACAGGGGGGTGCGCAATAGAGAGTTATGCAGCAGGGGGCGCGCGGAAGGGGGGCGCACAGCGAATGAGCCTGCCTCAGAAAGCGCGCAGCGGGATGAATCCGAAGAAGTGGGGAATTCCGAAGGGAAACGCGCAGCCAAGGGTTGCACCACGGGGAGCACGCAGCCCGAAGGGAAACAGCGGGAGAGGCTCCCGGCAAACTAGCACTAGTGAGGTGGCGCACAAGAGGGAGAGTGTGCGGGGAAACAGAGTCAGCAACAGAATGGCAAGGGCGGAGGCGAAGAAGGCTTTGGAGGCCAAATGGAGCAGCATAAGGATGACAAAATGAGGGAAGACTGCGCCTTTTGAAGACCTGTGGCACAAACGCCGATGTTGTGCGATTTTGTGGCACGCTCGCATATGCGAGTTGGGACATTTCACTTAGGGTTGCATGTGATTCAAAGTATGGTAGAAGATCAGGTGCATAAGAGTGCTCATGTGAATTATTGCTGAGAGAAGGTTCTGCATCAGGTTAAAGTTGGCGGTGCAGGACTTCGTCAGCTTGTGCATGGGATGAAGTAGCTTAGCACGTTCACGTCATGTCACCCGCATCCGAGGAAGGTTGATCCTTTTGGAGGAGAGTTTGGCATTCCTCACGCAAGGTATCATCTTCGATCTGAGAGAAGCTAGAGTGAAATAGTGTTGTATGGCTATCCACTCCTTTGTTGGCCAGGAGATCAGCAATTGTGTTTGCCTTTCTGCACACATGGTGGAAGGTAATGACCCTGTGGTGTTGTAACATCTATTCCAGGAAATTGAGATGATTTGCGAGCCTCCAACTGGTAGACACATTTGAGGGGGAAGTGCCAAGAATAATGCGGGTGGCTACATGAGTGATGAGTTGCGAATATCCCTCCATTTCCAGTGGAAAAAAGTTAAGCTCAATGGCTTTGGAGATACCCTGGATGAGCACCTCCAGCTCCGCTTAGTTTTTGTTGTCCCACCCCAGGTTTCCATAGTAGGCGTGGAAGGTTTTGCCATGAGAATCTTTAAAGGTACCCCCAAATATTTCTTTCTTAGGGTTGCCTTTGGAAGCTCCATCGAAGTCGCATTTGAAGAAACCAGCTGCGGGGGGGTACCATTGTTCATGTGCGCGGATTCTGCCTGTGCCTGGGGAGGGGTTGTCCATAGCTTGATGCATAAGTGCCAGTTGTTCCAAATGGTGCATTCAACGGTGGTTATCGGGAGGTCGTCCTTCCCCCAATGAGTCATGGAAAGAGTTTCTTCTAAGTTGTTGTGTAGTTTGGCCCATATTTGCTCTTGATTTGAGGTTATGTCTTTAAAGATCTGGCTGTTTCTTTCTTTCCAAAGATTCCAGATGAGTAGTCCTGGAATCAACTGCTAGAGACGATTCAAAAGGTTCCTGGAGTAAGGGTTATCCTGCCATTTGCTGATGGTATTGGTGATGTTTCCCCTATCTCGATTGGATCATCCACATAGAAGTTCAATCATATCCCAAAGGGTGTTGGATGTGGGGAAAAGGTCCAGCAAATGATCGATGGTTTCGATGTCGCTATGACAGAGTGGGCACCTTGAAGGACCCACAAAACTCCACTTCAAAAGATTCTCCCATGTGAGTATCTGCCCTTTACTAAGTAACCATATAAAAGTAGCAACTTTGGACCAGAGCTTGGCAGACCATATCTTCTTCCATATCTGATTGGTGGGGCCACGATTCGGCTATTGTAATAGATGATAGGCTTCCTTGGTAGAGTAGTTACCACTTGGAGTATGGCCCTAGCGAAGAATGTCTGGCCCATGCTGAGTTCTGATTCTTCTTTTGGTTGTTAATTCCTCCCAAATATCTCTGTGGTGCTCATTATTCCAATCTGCTTGCCATCTATTTGTGCGTAGCCAAGTCCTGTAACCTTGAGTTGTGTCATTATTCCAAAATTCTTGGACACAATTTTGTTCCCTTGCCTGTGGGACTATGCTCCACAGGGGTCAAGGAAAGATTGAGGATAGGCTGGGCATTTGCTGCCATGAGTCCTCCCAGAATTTGGCTTGAGAACTACTACGCAGTTCCCAAAAGCTGTGTGTTTGGATCAACTATTTTTGATGGCTGGCTGCATTCCAGATTTGGGATCCTCTAGGATCAATGTTGAATCTAATTAGTTCCTCCCTGAGCCAGTTACTAGCATATTTGGCAGCCCATAAGGTTTCCCACGATATGTGAGGGTTGGATACCCATTTCCATCATATACTGGCACCCATGATGCTATTGCTATACTCTAGATCTCTCAATCCTAGTCCTCCCTGCATTTTCGATGTACAGACCTCTTTCCATTTGACTAGCGCCCATTTATTTTTGTCTTTTGTCCCCCCCAAATGAAGGTTCTTTGCATTTTGTGAATGAATTTGAGGACCCATTTTGGTGTCATTAGTACAGAAAAGAGGTATATGGGTAGGGACTGAAGTATAGCTTTGATGAGAACCAAACGTCCAACTATGTTGAGGGAGCGATGAGTCCAGTTGGACAGTTTAGTCTCCATTCTGTCCTACAACTCTCTCCAGGAGGAGTGTTTGATAGTTAAGTCTGTGAGAGGAGCTCTCAGGTATTTGGATGGCAAGGATGATATGGTGAAGCCCAGGATACGATCTATGTTGCGTTGGATGATGAGAGGCGTATTAAAAATAAGATTTGAGAATTTTCAGGGTTGACAGGAGTTCTAGAGGCTTCAAAGAAACAATCGAGAATGGTTCTGAGGGTGCGAGCTTCCTGTACAGAGGGGTGCCCCATTATCATATTGTCATCCACAAATTGTTGGTGGGATATGCGGGGGAGATTGTGTAGAGGAATTCCCTGAAGGTTATGCGAATGGATATAACTCTTAATCAGACGGCCTAGACCCTCTACCATAAGGACAAAGAGATCTAGGGAGAGAGAGGGTCCCCTTTCCTTATACCTCTGGAGGGGTTGAAAGTTTCCGAGGGAATGCCATTAACAAGAATGGAAATAAAGGGGGAGGATATCAGGCTCATGATCCATCGGACAAGTTTTGTTGAAGCCAAAGGCCAATAGGATTTGCTTTATGTAGTTCCAGCTGATATTTTCAAAGGCCTTGGACAGGTCAATTTTGAGGAGCATGCCTGTTTTTTTTTTAGGTTTTTAAGGAGCGTATGACTTCATGGGTTAGGACGATTCCATCAAGGATCTGTCTGCCCTCAACATAGCCCATTTTCTCCAGAGAAATGAGCATGGGAAGAAGTTGCTTCAATCCATTAGCTATAACTTTGGAAATGGTTTTGTAAATTACATTGCAAAGTGCCATGGGTCTGCACTTACTTGGAGAAGCAGCATTGTCTTCCTTTGGGATGAGAGTGAGGAAGGTTGGATTGAGAGCTGGCAGAATCCAGTGGGTGGTACATGATTCCTCTATGAAGCCCCAGACATCCTCCTTGATAGTGTCCCAGAAGAAATGAAAGAAGTTGGTGGTGAATTCGTCCAAACAAGGGGCTTTCCCTTCTTTTAATTGGAAAGCCATTTGTTCGACCTCAGCCAGTGATATGGCTTTGAGTAACATCCTGTTATGATCCTCGTTTTGGGATGTGCTGTGTGATTTTCCTTATGGCCTCTTGTTGATGAATATTGGGTTATGTGACGATGTACTTGAAATGATTGTGCAGTTCCTCAGTAATGTCCTCTTGCTTTTCCATAAGCTCCACATTCTTATTTTTTGGGAATGTGATTCTGTTGTGAATCCTGTGCTGGATGGTGAAGCGGTGAAATAATTTTGTGTTTATTTCTCCATCCTTAAGCCAACATATCCAGGATTTATGTTTCCACAGGATCTCTTCTTGGCTTCTTCTCTCTTCCACCTGGGTTGTTAGGAATTTTTCCTTGTTCTCTGAGTCTGTTGTGCATCCTTCTGATATGATTTTTTGTTGGAGCTGCCTCATTTTCTCTACCAGATCTTGTTGGTCTTTGAAGATTTTGCCGAAGGTGGTATTTTTCCACACTTTCAATTTCCCTTTGAGCATCTTCAATTTCTGCTGGAACTGATACATTTTTGTGCCCGGGGGTGGGGTGAGGGAGGTCCACCAATCCGAAACAAGGTCTTTGAACCCTGGATGTTTGAGCCAAAAGTGTTCAAAGCGGAATGGTTTTGGAGTGGCTATGCCCAGTCTGAGCCATTAGATCTGTATAGGCTAATGATCTGAGCTAGAGGCCGGGATGATGGTGGTTGTGAGCTCTCCTCCTAGTTGAATGAAGTTTTATGTGATAAGGAAGCGGTCCAGTCAATAAGAAATTTGATGAGATCCACCTCTTCTGTTATTCCAAGTGAAGATGTCGTTGGATGTTTAAAGATCTATGAAGTGGTTGTCACGAATGAATTTCTTGAATATGGTGTTGTCCATTTCAAGGTGACGTCTCCCTCCTTTTTTTCCCTGGAGGGATGTTATCATGCTGAAGTATCCTCCAATCAGCCAAAGAGGGTGAGTACGCTGGTTGTTGAGATTTTCAATGTTGTCAAGAAGCTTTGTTTTTTGCTGAAGAGGCTGGGGGAAGTAGACATTCGTGAGATGTCCATGAATGTTAGTTCCAATCAAGTGAAGGGAAGCTTGAATGAAGTGTCGATTGGCTTGATTGTTCTCTATAGTAATAAAGTGGGGATTCCAGATGATTGCAAGGCCTCCCGAAGCCCTGTTAGCATCCACCGCTAGAGTATTGCATCCTTTCCGGATTCTTTTGAATATTGTGTCCAGAGTGGAGCTGGAGAATTTGGTTTCTTCCATGAAGAAGATTGTGGGTCTTTCCTCAGTAATTATTTTCTTGATTAACTTGTGCTTGGAGGGATTGTTTATCCCTTTGATATTCCATGAGATGATCTTCATTGAGGGGGGTTGGGGACTGGAGAGTAGAACCTGGTCAACTTGGGGAATCTCCCTTATTCTACTAGCTCTTTTCCCGCGCTAACCATTCGCTGCAAATATGCTTTTCTTCCTCGTTTTTGGGATTATTTCAGATTGAGTTTGGTGTTCAAGAGCGTACCTCCTTGAATGCCAAGGGATGGAATCTGTTGAGCTCTAGCAAGGAATTCCTCCAACTTCTGGATCTGGTGCAGAGAGATTAAGAGAAAGTCATTCCTCTTGCACGCTTCTTCTCACCCCATGAGATCAAGGTCCCCGTAGTCAATTATCTCCAGTTCTTCTTCCATTTCTCCCGGGATTGAGTCCAGCGCTGCACCTTTACCTTTCTTTTCTGAGTTTTCCCCTATGTGCATAGAGGACTAAGGAGTTAGAAAGGCTTCCGATTGGATTTTGGTTTGTTGAGTCTTTGAGTTATGGGGATTCGCCTACGTAGGTTGCTCTGAATCTCTTGGAGGTTCGTTCTCATTCTCATTCAATTGAGCTAAGGTGTCGAAGTTGTTGCTTGATGCTGGAGCTCTTTTGTTTTGGTTTGTGTTTGACTTCCTAGTGTGCCTTTTCCTTCCAGTGACTTTCGTAAACCCTTCGGTATCTTGGTTTGTTGAGTCAGTGTTCAGTGCAGCTCTTTGATTTAAGGGGCAGTCTCTAAATAGGTGTCCGTGTTGGTGACTTTTCCGACATCTAAATGGTACATGTTCATAATCTATTGTTTGAATCCATTCATAATAATCGTCAATCAGCCTTACCTCATCAGGGAGAGACTCTGCAATGTTCATGTAGACACAAATCCTTACGTAGGCTGCATGTCTGTTGATCTTTGTCTCCTCTGCAATTTTAATAAATTCTCCAAGAGCGTTGCCTATGTCCTGAAGGGTTAGCTCGTCCAAATAGTCTTGGGGTAGGGTGTAGAGCCTAACCCAAACGGGAGCCCATGTGAAATCTTGCTTGTCCGGATTGAATCGTTCTATCCAGTTGCACAGGTATAGACTCGCAGAGTTAAAGAAGCAAGGCCCACCATCCATGACATGGTTTTTGTCTTCGATGTAGGTGAAGATCACATTGAAGAATCCCTTAGCGCATAGATGTAGATCGATATGGCCCTTGGGCTTCAATTTGGAGGTGATCCAACCTAGGAGGGATTTTTTTGTGGGCGAGAAACCCATGAACTTGCCTATCAGTGCATGGTCCTTCATGTATTGGATTTTTTCATTGATTCGGTGAGCAGAGAACTCGATCTTGGTTCTTGTAGTGGCCTTGGGTATGCATTTGGAGGATGTGACCGTTGCTCCTTTTGTTGCTGCTGTAGAAGTCAACTTCGCTGTGGGATACGCCCCAGTTAGGTCAAGGAGCAGGATAGAGTTCTACTAACGATCGTTGTCAGCCCCTGTCGTCGCTCCTGTTAAAAAATATGTTTTATATTTTTTAAATATCATATTTTATATTCACAAAATTCGATACTGAATTAGAATTATTGAATTTCTTATCACACCGAATTTAATGGATAGAAAAATATTTCTATATAAAATTCAATAAGGAAGAAATTTGAGATTGTTTAAATTACAAATACTATTCCCTTAGAAAAACCATAGATAACCATTCTATTCCCTTAGAAAACTGGGACAACTACCTTAAGAAGTTGCATGACTCTCGAGACACTATGGGCACCACCTTAATCACTCCAATTAAGGAGGATGTATTCTCTCTTGACGACATTGAGTCTGGTATTAATAAGCTCGCTAATGGGAAAGCTAAAGATATTGAAGGATACCAAGTTGAGATCCTTAAAATCAGAAGATATATCCCCATTCCTTATCTCCACAAGATTCTCAATTTGGCTGTAATGCATGGCTTCCCTCGGCTTTGGACGCAAAGCCTTATTGTACCTATATTTAAAAATGGGGACAAGAGTGTTCCATCTAACTACAGGACCATATGGTCAGCCATGTCCTGGCCAAGCTTTATTGGCTCATTTTGGAGAAGAAGCTTAGCCGTGGGCTTGAAAGCCAGGGAAAAGGAGCTAAAGGAAAAGTTGGTTTTAGGAGACATAACTCGACTATCGACCATCTAGTCACTCTTAAAATCATTGCGGAGGAATGTCGCAATAGTAAAGTCAACCTCTTTTGCTGCTTTGTGGACTTTAGAAAAGCTTTCGACATTGTTCCTCGAGATAAACTTTGGGAGAGACTTAAAGAGATCATGGTCCCTCCCGAGATGAGGATTGTTGTGATCTGTCTCTATGAGACCGTCACTGCCAAGCATAAGACCAACGAGGGGTGGTATAAATACATTAAATGCAATATTGGAGTCAAGCAAGGGTGTCCTCTATCCCCTACCCTTTTTGGCATATACATCGATAAGCTAGAGGAGTGTCTGGAATATACGGGGTGCAAGGGCACCGAGCTTGCTGATGTTATCAGTACTCTTCTCCTCTATGCCGATGATATCATTATTCTTGCAAAAATCCATGATGACCTTGAAAAACAGCTCCAGATTATTCATGACTAATGCTCCAAGATGGGTATGACAGTTACTATCAACAAGACTAAAGTCATGATCATTAAATCCAAAAATACCACCCATGGTAGTTTCGTGTATAATAACCAGTGCTTATGGCAAGTTTTTTCTTATAAGTATTTAGGCATTGACTTCCCTCATCATCTCAACTGGGATTATAACATTGATAAAAGGATTATTGGGGGCTGGAAAGATTATTATGAGCTTGAAAACAATTGTAAGTCGGTCGATCTTTACATTTGGAGTAAAAAGAGGTTCCTCTTTGAGACCCTTGTCACCCTTGTCTTATACGGATGTGAAGTTTGGGGTTGCAGTATATCCAGAGAGTCATGGAGAAAGATTGAGATGATTCAAAAGTAATTCATAACCTAAAACCTTAAGATCAAAGGAAATAATCCCTATCCTATCCTCTTGATTGAATCTGGTTTGTCCCCCATTGATAGTACAACTATGTTTAGATATCTGATGTATAAAAGAAGCTTGACAATATGGAATAAAAAAGGCTCCCTAAAATTGCTTCTAACTGTAGTCAAAACCCTCACCTTCACCTCAAGCGCGGTAGGCATAAATGTGCCCAGTACTGGCTCAACCATTGGGGAATTAAGGAGGAGCTCAGTATGGGAAGCAAAGATAATATCAAAAATACTATTACCTCCAAGTTTAAGGAAAAGTTGTTGGAGGATCAAGAGCTGGAGGGTAAAAGGAAGCTAAGATACTATAAGAAAGTGATCAATCCCACCCTTGATAATCAGAATTATCTCTCGATGTTGTCCAACAATAAGAAAAAAATGAACATCGCTAAGATAAGATCTAATTCCCATGAGCTTCGGAGTGAGACTGGGCGGTGGTCTACTCTCAAGACCCCTTGGAACGATAGAATCTGTCAAATTTGTGATTATAAGCAGGTGGAAGATGAAAAACACTTCATTTTAGATTTCTGACTCTTAGTCACATTCGCTCTCAATTCCCTACCATCTGCCATACTTCCAATCATCTTGACCTATTAATCCAACCCACCTATAGCGATCTTGGAGCACTTATTTCCCTTCTCTTTGACCATAGAAACAAGATTTTGAAGAATCAAACTTAGAGTCTTTCTCCTCTCTTAAGGTCCGATAAACTGCATTGGCCTTAACAGACAGTAACCATCATCATCATCATATAAGTATTCATTATTTTTTTTGTGGCAGGATTTATTATTTTTTAATAATTATAAATTTATTATTTTCAAATTTACCTTTATTTTTTAATATACACTTTATTGTTTATTAACTTTTTTTTTTAATATAAGCCCATGAGGCTTTGGTTCGATGGTGAAGGGTGCACTGTTAAGGCACTCCATGCGATAGGTCACCGGTTCCAATCCCCCCGTGGGTGCTGACTTACTAAAAAAAAAAAAAAATTAATATAAAAATTTATTGTTTAATAATTTTTTTTAGTTTTTAAATATTACATTTTATAGTAACTAAGGTCATTACCAAATTCTATCACAATTATAATTTATTTAATTTTGATTTATTTATTTAATTTTATTTATTTATTTTTAAATATTGAATTTTATATTAACCAAAATCCTTACCTAAAACATTTATATACAATTTATTGTTTATTATAAAAATTTTTAATTTTTTTGTTTTTAATTATTTAAATATCATATTTTATATTCACAAAACTCTATATTTTTATATTCACAAAATTCTATATCGAATTCGAATTACCTAATTTCTAGTCAAACCTAATTGAACTTGCATATTTTCAATTTCTTGGGAGTTGCGCATTTATATGGAAAGATAGTTTTACTTCTTATCATTGTCATGGATGAACATCCATTTGAGCCCTTTAGGGAAATATATTCGAAAATAAATACCAATGATGACCTGGAAATCCTTTCTATACCAATCCCCGTTGAAGTCCGAGGACAATCTACACAACGATCGCAGCAACAAGTGGCATTACTACCAGATTCTAGTTTGGCTGGTTTTGAAAATATTTTAAGAAATGTGGCTTGGCCTATATTAGAGATGCCTTGGTGTAGCTTATTAGTAATTACTAGATGTTGCAAAGGAAACGTCGTAAGGAAATAGCATATAACACTAATTAATGTTTTTTTGACAACTGTTAAAAGACATAAAAATATCAAGAGAAGGCAAGGACTGTGCTACAATGAAATCTATGTAATATTGCTTCTTTGAGCCTTACAAATCATGAGGCCTATTTTGAAGTTAAATACCTTGTATTATTATGCCAACATGAACGCTTCGTAAATAAATAAATAGATTGTGATTTGCCACCTTCGAAATCAGAGGTTGCATTGGTACAATTTCTCCATATTTCTTCTCGATCACTTCCTCTTGCCATAGACAACCTTAATTAGTAGAAATAATTCTTTTTATAGTTTTAAACATGTGTCTACAAAGGACTATAACAATTTTGTAAATAAATTTTGAATTTCTATGTGAATTAAGGTCTACCCTTAAATAAAATTGCATATATCTCCAATCTAGAAATTGAACCCAAGAATAACATCAAGTACACCTCTTCTTGAGAAAAATGCCTTTTGTTTCTCTTCTGAATGTAGAATCACCTCTATGTTATTTCCTTCATGATCCTTGAAACTATTCAAAAGATCACATTTCTCTTTACCACTAATCTCCTTGGTGTATGCCATGTTCTTGTTTTAATGCAACAAATTTTTCTTAAGTAAATTTAACCCATGTCATACAGTTGAAAATAATGGAGGGATCATTCAGCAACATTTAAACCACTTTATCTTGAAATCAAGCAAGTGTGGTCCATAAGCACCACAATGAAAACATTGATTTTAAATCAAAAGGCCAAACATCTGCAAAAATTATATAACCTACTCGTCTATCTGACTGGTAAAAACATGAAAGAGTTATTGTGAATTTTTCATTTTAGACAAGAAACATAGTAACCTACTATCCGGCTCATAAAAACATGAAAGAGTTATTGCAAATTTTGAATTTTAAACAAGAAACATAGGGACAAATATGACAAAAAAAGTTAGATGAAGAAAAAATATGCATGTGGAAATTACACATAGTCACCATTGTGTTCCCATGAAAATTTATTCATTAGCAAGTTTAAATTATTTTATGACATCCACCAACCATGCTACAATGAAATCTTACTATAATGTCGCTTCCTTAAGCCTTACAAAATCATGAGGCCTACGTTGAAGTTAAAGACCTTGTTTGATTATGCCAACATGACTGACTTGTAAATAAAGAAATATTTTTTTTTTTGCTACCTTCAAAATTGGAGGTTGTTTTTGTACAATTCCTCCATATGTCTTCTTGATCACTTCCTCCTGCTATAGACAACCTTAATCGGTACAAAGAAATTTTTGTATAGTTTGAAACATGTGTCTACAAAGGACTATAACAATTTTGTAATTAAATTTGGAATTTCTATATGAATTAAGATCTACCATTGAATAAGATTCCACATATCTCCAATCTAGAAGTTGAACCCAAGAACAACATCAACTACACGTCTTCTTGAGAAAATTGTGTGCGTTTCTCTTCTAACTATTGAGTCACCTTAATATTATTTCATTCATGATCCTTGAAACTATTCAAAAAATCACATTGCTCTTTACCACTAATCTCATTGGTGTTTGCCATGTTTTTGTTTTAATCCAATAGATTCTGCTTAAGAAAATATAACCCATGTCATGCAGTTAATAATAGTGTAGAGATCATTCAACAACATTTAAACCATTTTATCCTGAAAATCAAGCAAGTGTGGTCCATAAGCACCCTAGTGAAAATAATGCTTTATTACATCAATAGACCACACCTCACCTTGGTTTTAAAATAATGGCCTCAAAATTTATATAATCTATTCATCTATCTGAGTAGTAAAAACATGAAAGAGTTATTGTGAATTTCGCATTTTAGATAAGAAACATAGGGATAAATTTGACAAAAAAAGTTGGATGAAGAAAAACATGCATGTGGAAATTGGGTATAGTGACCTTTGTGGTCCCATGATAATTTAGTCATTGGCAAGTCCAAAGTATTTTTTGACATCCATCAATGCCCTTCCAAGAAAAAATTGGTTGTGATTTCTCAAGTACAAGTCATTAGTTTTGAATTCAAACCCATATATTTATACATCATAAAATCGAACAGATATTATCTCAAAACATGCATAATATCGAAGCCCTTCTCAAAATATTTTGAAGCAAAAAAAATCTGCAATCTAACAATATACAATCAATGAATCAATTGTCCCATGTGAACCCATAAAAATGTACGTTGGCTCAGGGTTGTCTCAACTTACTCTGTGTGTGTTTTGAATGCTCAGTTAATCACCTATCAATGGAAACAAGGAGATAAAAAGGTATAAATCAAGAAAAGTGTATGCTTCCTTTTTAGGAAAGGAGAAGTTGATGATGAAGTGCATGCAATGTTGTGGTGTATTGTATATTAGGAAGGACAAAAAATTAAAAATTTATATAGCAATTTGAGTTTGGCCTCCAAACAAGTAGTTATATGAAATATGTTTTACAACTTTAAAAGATGAGGACTAACAGTAAACAAGGAAAAAAAACAATAGAACGTGAAGATATTAATGGTTTTATGTTTACATAGCTTAATAGATTTTTGAGCTCAAACATTCATCGATAGTTAATAATTACATTACAATGAACAAAGTCGATCACGTTTCAACTAAATCAAAGGTGGTTCATCATCAGACTAGTTGAGGTATCAGATCAACAAGAGTTTAATTAGATGTAGAAAAGTAAGAAACTGTTAGAAATGGTTTAATTTGACTTAAACTTATAACGTGTTAGTTCTATTAATACACTCGTTGGTTCAAAACGCCACGACTTTGTTCATTGTAATGTGATTGTCACACGAAAGAATTCTTCATAATTTATCGATGGATCATAGAAGCTAAAAAATCTATTAATATTGAAATCCTTATCATAGGGCCTTGGCAACGAATGTTCATCATTTTGAACGGGCACACTTGCGGGTATCTAAGTTGAGATCAGATCTTACCTTTCTGAAAACATGTAGAGATGCTTCCATTATATTAATAGAACTAACCGTTATGAATTTCAAAGTCAAATTAGTTGTTTCTAACGGTTTTCTTTGCCTTTTCTACATCTATTTAAACTCAACGACTGATTTGATATCTCAACTAGTCCTGATGATGAACCACACTGGTTGGTTCGAAACGCATCAAATTTGTTCATTGTAATGTGATTATTACCGAAATATTTCTTCATAATTTATCGATGGATCACAGAAGCCAAAAATCTATTAATATTGAAACCCTGCTCGGTAGGGCCTTGGCAACAAATGTTCATCATTTTGAACGGGCACACTTGCGGGTATCTAAGTTGAGATCAGATCTTACCTTTCTGAAAACATGTAGAGATGCTTCCATTATATTAATAGAACTAACCGTTATGAATTTCAAAGTCAAATTAGTTGTTTCTAACGGTTTTCTTTGCCTTTTCTACATCTATTTAAACTCAACGACTGATCTGATATCTCAACTAGTCCTGATGATGAACCACACTGGTTGGTTTGAAACGCGTCGACTTTGTTCATTGTAATGTGATTATTACCGAAATATTTCTTCATAATTTATCGATGGATCATAGAAGCCAAAAATCTATTAATATTGAAACCCTGCTCGGTAGGGCCTTGGCAACGAATTTTCATCATTTTGAACAGGCACGCTTGCAGGTATCTAAGTTGAGATCAGATCTTACCTTTCTGAAAATATGTAGAGATGCTTCCTTTATATTAATAGAACTAACCGTTATGAATTTCAAAGTCAAATTAGCTGTTTCTAACGATTTTCTTTGCCTTTTCTACATCTATTTAAACTCAACGACTGATCTGATATCTCAACTAGTCCTGATGATGAACCACACTGGTTGGTTCGAAACGCGTCGACTTTGTTCATTGTAATGTGATTATTACCGAAATATTTCTTCATAGTTTACATACCTTGTTCAATTTTTTCTCTAAGCAAGTGAGCAACTATATGAAAAATGTTTTAGAACTCAGTATTTACAACACGCACAGAGTAAGTTGAGGCAACCGTGAGGAGTTTTTTTATTAAAAATTTTATTATAACCTTTCCCTCCATCCAATATACATTGCAGAGCCTTATGAAGAGAGAGTATATTCTAGTCTATAATCTGATCCACAACAAGAGAAAAGGGAAAGGGATGTCACAAGCTAAAATAAATGGTCGTTGTCATTGGCGCAGTAATGTATTTACATTCTCAGTTGAAATGGATACTTTTAGTTGCATGGTGGCCAAAGACACTAGAAAATTCAAAATAAATATTTGTTATGGAATCCATATTGCCTACATACCATGCAACTTTCCCATCTTATACAACAATTTCTAACAATAACCACTCAAGTTGCTCTCCAAATTCTGAAACCCCCTCCCATGCTTGGGAGATCATGGTGTAAAATCAAATGTTCATGTAGTTTTTTTAAAGGGTTCATGTACAAAACATATAGCGAGAAAGTCAATAGTGAAATTTAATAATTATGACCAACAAAACATCACATTAGCTCACATAATATATCCAATGTTGCAATGATCTGAGACGATGACTGAGTTTTGAATCATGATAGCTAGGTGACAAGAAAAACTAAGTTGTAGCCACAAGAAAATCATCACATCAACTCACATAATATATCCAAGGTTGCAATGAACCCCCATACATAGTGTTGGACCTCACAATTATTTTAGTGCACATAGAACACCACCCTAAAAATTCTATACTCTTGATCAATTAAGAATAACCTAGGATGTCTAGAGTGGATGTCGAGGTGGGTGGTACAAGAATTGAGGATGATTTTTAAAGTGTGAGGGCATTTAGATATTTCATTTGGTATAACTCACTATGTTTTTATTATTAGGCATAAATTACTATTAAGTCAGGAGGATAGGCAAAATAATGTTATAGAATCAAGAACCCAAAATACGCAGTTCATTTGGATCTATTAAAACTGAGCATACTAAACATGCTTCTCAAGGTAGTCCATCGATTCCAAATTATATGATTGCTAATTTGAGTCAGCAAAAGCAAAGCTTCGTCGTCATTCTCCAAAGTCAAGTCCAGATGTCCAAGAGAAGGGAACTCCGACAATATGGAGACATTCTCTTCCAGTAGCTCCTAACGAGAAACCCAATTTTGTATCACCAAGGACTTAGAGATTGTTGCCACAAGTTCAATCAACCAGGGGGCACATAAAAAGTGATCGATCTCTTGGCACAAGTAGGAAATCAATTCTCTCATAATTTGGAGATTTGTCTTTGTTCATATTACTTTAAAGAAATTTCTTTAAATGTCGACATTTTGTCTCTTTTATTTTAGAAAAGGAAATCCTTGTTCAGGTTGATTAGCGAAGGTGATAGGTATTTGAGCTTCTCTTGATATTTTGTGCATTTGGAGTGTCTTCTCAGATAGTAATGAATACAAATCTCTAGAGAAACTTCTTATATATTGTGAGTTTAAATTAAGTGTGTTCGACTTGATATTCACTCTAAATGTCTTTTGAGCCCTAAAATGCACTAAATTATGTTGTATATACAAAGAATATACCACGTTGCATATTCATGAAGTAACTGACAATATACATTTTTATAAGTTAACATGGTAAAATTGATTCATTAACTGTAAACTATCAGATTGCAAAAAAAATTTAGCTTCAATATGTTTTGAGAAAAATTTGAATATTATGCATACTTTGAG
This sequence comes from Pinus albicaulis, assembly GCA_034641835.2. NCBI lineage: Eukaryota > Viridiplantae > Streptophyta > Pinopsida > Pinales > Pinaceae > Pinus > Pinus albicaulis. The sequence goes on from CM076574.1 coordinate 1,018,197,527, forward strand.
CTTATATATGTTCGAGGAATATAAAATAAAATAGCTATACAAATATTTCTCCTATATGTATAACACTTACACTTCAGGGAACTTCATGGAAAAATACTCTCTCAAATAAAAGAAAAAAAAAAAGAAAAAAAAATCACTTTTAGATGATTAGATTGCTAGCATTTTGATTCGACAATCAACTTTTCTATGTTAAATATTCTAACATGCTTAATCAACAACCTCGTTATATTAAATATTCTAATGCCCTTAATCATTGAAGTATGATTTTACTATGCGAAAGTTTCACAATACTAGTAACATATAATTTAAATCTGGTCGCCCTCTTGTACTTAGGGCATCGTTTCTCTTTTCTTCTCTCTCATTGATACGGTAATTGGGACCTCAAATTTAGCATAATTGAATGATCACTTAACGACATTTATATGGTAATTGGACGCTCCCAAATTTAGGAGAAACGAAAGATAGCTCAAGAACGTTTATGCGATAGGTAAAACCTCCAAAATTCCGCGGAAATCAACGATCTTTGAAGAACAGTTATGCGGTAATTGGAACCTCTCGTTGGTTTTTGTTGGCTCGTTATTTCAGAACAATGTTTTCGAAACCTATCACTTTGCCCTTTTTTTTCTCTTTTATTTTTTTTATATAGATAAACTTGTTGTAGCATTGTCAATGTCAAATCCTTATGTAATTATCTCAGTTACTGCTTTCTAGTTGTGTCTATCCATGTAAATCATGTAAGTTTTTTATTATAATTTATGTGTTTATATATTTGCAGTGAGTGTTGATGACTTTTTTTAATTGGAACCTCTTAAATTTGGCATAACTCAAAGATTATTTAAGAAAACAGTTGCATTTGGTGGATATTTGATCTATCCAACTTTGTCATGTTTAATGTGTTTTTCTAAAATATGGGGTTTTCATGTTCTGAGGTGCGCTTTAATTTTGTTTTGGATTTGACAATCTGAATTCTATTTTGATTTTTTGGTAATCATATTATTATTATTTGTTGTTGTTGTTGTTATTATGTAAGTTAGATAGTTGTCATGTCCAATATTAACACTAGAATAGGATAGAAAATTGAACCTAAAAAATAAATTTTAAATATATTTAATTTAATGATAACCTTTTTTAAGATTGTAAAAAAAAATGTTATCAAAAATGTATTTATTTTAATTGTGTATTTTTAGTTAAATAATTTTTTTATCATATTATTTTAATATTATTATTATTATTATTTTGAAATTCATTTCTTAATACTTTAAGTTTTAGCTTGGTTGGTTTTTAACGCATTATATTTATTTTTTAATAATGATAACAATGATGTTGTTTAATAGTTTGTAAATTCTACATTAAGAGAGTGCATAAAATTCTAAAGCAGACCAATTAATTCCTTACGATCTTTTTCTCTCAAAATCTGATAGACCAAAGATAGTCTCAATGAGTATTAACAATCATCATCATAAAACAAGCATGATTGACCCGCAACTCGTATATACTAAAATGTTAATGTGACTCTTTGCATTTTGTTGTTTTGTTCTCTCTTTATGTTTTTTTATATATTGATTACATGGATATAGTAGACAATGCATTAATAGATTGTAGTGCTTTGTATTGTATTAGAGATGCCTCGTTGCAACTTATTAGTAATTACCACATGTCATAAGATCTACAATTTAGAACATGGCAGTATTCTATAAGAAAACTTTGTATATTAGAAAACCTTACATTTATTAGATGATATTTAGCTCAAAAATAAATGATGTCAGTTATCTGCATATCAAGATATATAGAATGTTGGCAAAAATATCACTGAGATTGTTAAATTGCTTCCATAGATATTGACAAAAATTGTGAAAAGAATGTCAAGAGGTAAACATTTGCTCTATGGGCTTTCTAATTTAACAAATGGAGTCCTCAGATTCAATTAGCATCTCTCATTTTATATTTTTTTATGGAAGACAGATATTGGATTAAGCTATTTGCTAGGTAGAATACTCAAATAAATATAGTTTTTTCCCTCACGATAATATGGGAGACCAGATCTGTGCTTGTAAATGAATCCATCTCATTTGCATACTTGTTATCTATCTATCTACGAAAAATGTCTTAGTAGTTAAAATATGTTTTCCAATTTGTTGAAGAAGGTGAATTGAATCATTAGTTTGAGAAGCACACATAGGATCATATTTATATTTTTTTATTTGATATATTTTTTTCTAATTAGTTGTGTTTTATGGTTTTATCTTGGTTGGTTTTCAACACATAATATAGTTTTTAATAAATGATAATGATGATGTTGCTCAACCTTTTTTAATTTAATTTAGTTTGTAAATTATACATTAAGAGAGTGAATAAAGAAAGTTGGAAAATTTAACTTTGTATCCCACTTGAATGGTTGAACGTTAACTGTACATTCCCAGCCAGTGTAGACTAAAAGTCATGAATTTCATTGGTTGAGCAAAAATCTTAGGCAACTTCCACACTCCTCGCTATGAGACATGCATCTCCTCCCCCAACGTAAAACAAACACGCCCCTTTATACTGTAAGGTGAAAGTGACTGTTATAAGTGACTCTAAACCCCACCTCCATAGATCAACTTACCGAAAAATCATAAGATGAATTGGATGACCCTCTAAGAAGCCCCTCCCCAAGGAAATGTCAAGGTCCCAAAAATGACAAAGAAATAAGAGAAAGGAAGTTTATTTTCTTGATGTGTGCCCTCCCTATTGTGATTCATGCATGCTTTGAGCTAATATCTATTCGGTTTTATGATGTATAATAATATAAGTTTGGCTTCAGAAGCACTCAAACTCGCTTTTAATTTTTTTTTGAACCATGTACTTATGATATAATTGGGGTAAATTTGAGAACTTTTTTTTTAGTGTTCACTACCATGAATTATGGTGAATCTATTTGATGCGGACAAGTAAATTAGCGCAAAAAATATTATTAAAGGTATTGTTTCTAATATATAGTGGGAATCATATATACCAAAACTTAGTTTTTAGGCTAACGAGACATGATGAATGAATATTGAACAAGATATGAGAGGAGGGCCTAGTATGTGCAAATCCTCACAGCTTGTGCACTTCTCAACATAAAAGTGGACTTGGTTTAGAAGAGAAAACAAACTACTATGCTAGAACCTCCAAAGTGAATGCTTAGGAAAACCTCGCAACACAGTGATGGGCTAATATTTAAAGTTAAATAAGGGAGGTTTAACAACAACCCAATTCGAACATGGCAAGTTCTATTATGAATGGGTAAGCCCTAATGGTATAATCTCCTCTCCATAACAAAACAAACTAGGGGGTGAAGAAGAAACAAAGTGTTTCAGACCAATTCCCAATATGAAGGCATTGTTTGTGTTTTAAATCAATAGTTGAAGTAAAATTTTGAAATAAACAAAGGGGATTGACCACAGCCCTAATTTTTAGAGAGTATAAGTACTTGGAGACTCATTGGAGTGTAAAATGATGATATTTTTGATGAAATGTAATTTCTTATTAGTATTGACTCTAATGTGTATAGTCTAGAGAGTTATAAGTAGAGTGACTAGAAACTCATTTTGCATGTAATGCTTGCAAATCAAGTTTTCTAATATTAATGAGAACTGCATTTTTGGCTCTATTTCCAAATTGATTAACATTCCGAAAATTTTCTCTGCTTCTTGCATGCACACACACATTTCTCTATATAAATTGGTCGTTTCCTAGTCATATTGTATCTAGGTTGTTCTAGAAAAATTTCATATTTGTACCAGATATCACGTGTGTCCGTACCTACAAGAAGCTTAGCAATTTACTTATGATTTCCTACCACTTTTGCATTTGTAGGTGAGATGTTTCTTACAACCTTAGTGGGGCTTCTATTGAATGATTACACTATTGTGTATAGTGTGGATTGCTTCAACCCAAAAGTTGTTTGAGAGTTTTTTGCCTTGAAAATGCTCTTTTCCATCTCAACAATGGTCCTCTTTTCCTCTCTACAGTGTAGTTATGTTGCACAAATACCTTAAGTCTTGCAATACTTGTAGAAGTAATTAGAGTTTAATTTCCCAAACTCTAATTTCTGAGAACCTTAATCTTCTTATCAATTTTCCTTTCAAGTTTCAACCATCCCTATGTATTCCTTCATTGTTATAATAGCTAATGACTTGTACTTGAGATACACACCCAAATTTTTCTTTGAAGGGCATCAATGGATGTCATAAAATAATTTGGACTTGCCAATGACTAAATTCTTAGGGTATCACAAAGGTCACTATGTGCAATTTCCACATGCATGTTTTTTCTTCATCCAACTTTTGTTGTCAAATTTATCCCTATGTTTCTTTTCTTAAATGTGAAATTCACAATAACTCTTTCAAGGATCAAAGTGATATTTTGAATAGTTTTAAGGATCATGAAGTAAATAATACAGAGGTGAGTCAATAGTTAGAAGAGAAACAAGGCAATTTTCTCAAGAAGAGGTGTAGTTGATACTATTCTAGGGTTCAATTTTGAGAATGGAGATATGTGTAGTTTTATTCAAGGGTAAATCTCAATTCACATAGAAATTCCAAATTTATTTACAAAATTGTTATAGTCCTTTGTAGACACATGTTTCAAACTATAAAAAAATTCTTTGTACTATTAAGGTTGTCTATACCAGGAGGAAGTGATCAAGAAGAAATATGGAGGAATTGTACCATAGTGACCTTTGATATTGAAGGTAGCAAATCACGATCTATTTCTTTATTTATGAGAGATTAATGTTGGCATAATGAGACAATGTCTTTAACTCCAACATCAGGCTCATGATTTATAAGGATCAAGGAAGCAATATTGCAGTAATATTTCTCTGTAGCACAATCCTTGCCTTTTGTTGGTATTTTTTTTCTTTTTTCAATAGTTGTCAAAGAAGAATTAATTAGTCTTATATGTTATTGCCTTACAACGTTTCTCTTGCAACATCTGGTGCAATTGCTAGTTTTAATCAAAACGAAGGTTAGTAATAATAAGGTCAAACTTAATTATTCAAAACAATAAAACTGAAAAACAATAATAAGAAAATGAAAAAATAAAAAATAAAAAATAAAATTAAATAAATAAATAAACAAAATATAAATATAAATATAAATAATTATTTATTTATTTTTAATTTTTATTTTAATAATTATTAATTACAATTACAATTATTTTATTTTATTTTAGATTTATGTAATTGATCGAGTCAAAATGCTTATCTAACAATATACTATAACATCTCTTTTGCACTCAGCTGAAGAGCGCCTCTTGACACAACAATTATAGATAATTAAATTAAAATTTTAGAAACTGTATTCTTAAATATATATCAATATAATAATATAATAACCCTTAGCTCATGATTATGTATCCAACACCATGTAAAAAATATTTAATTTAAAATGTATCAAACAATTGAAGATATGTATGCTTATGATTTGGAATTGGAACTTAACACACCCACACACACACATATATATCACTTGGGAATCACACTCAGTCTGGGCTACACCAGGCTTTAAGATGACTAGATTTTTGCAAATGTAGTTTCGAACTAGTGACCTTCACATTACAGAGTGGCGTAACAGTACACCCCATCACTATCTATTCTACACCTCGTGGGCATAGAACGAATATTTTTAAATAAACAATAATTTATTAAATTCTTTTAATGTAGATAATGGTTTTTTAATTTAATTTTATTATAGTGTAATTGTTTTTTTTTTTTTGTAAGTAAGAGGAATCGGCAACATCAGGCAGCTTTCACACGTGTGGCGCGGGGTCCAACCCCCCGGTTACCACTATAACCTCTCAGGGAGCCGCCTAGCCTGCAAGAGCAGTACTCGGATAAGACGAGACTTGAACTCGTGACCTGCTTAACAGCACAAACGCCTTAACAGTGCGTCCACTGGCCACTAGAACATGCCCTTGCGAGCTTATTATAGTTTAATTGTTAAGTAAAAGTGTTTTAGTTTATTTTTTTGTTGGTCAAAGTCTGGTATTATATTATCATATCAAAAAACAGAATTTACAGTAGTAGCCACCATGGCTCGATTACATTCAGTCACCCTTGAAGGTGTACAATGCCTGTAGAACTTGGGTGCTTGCCAAGGCATTCAAAGCACTTGGTTATTTGCCACAAAATTACAAAAAACATATTGAAAGCTTTCATCATGGGGGTGGATGCAGGGGGCCGAATGGAGGAGCCACGAAGAGACGATCCTGATGGTGCAGGTGGTAGCTGATGTGATCCACTTGAGTCTCCAGGGCTCAGAGGTGGTCTTGAGAGCGCCTCAGAATACAACGCAGACTCTCCAGAGCCTCAAGGGTCTCCATTTGTAGGCTTTGGACAACGTTAATGTAAGCCACTAATTCATTATGCTCCTCGTATCTCTACTATCTCAGGGTGTCCAAGTTGAGCTGAATCTGCTGGAGCTGGGAAGAGATGGCTTCAAGGGTGACTGAGGCCTCAATCTTGCCAGGGGATTGGCCTGGGGAGATAGCCATAGCCATTGTTGAGTGCTAACTCTCCGTAGAATCCAAATGGGAACTCAGGTCTTTTGGAACCTCTCCATTATCCATTCCTCAACGAAGACCACCACGATGGGCCTGACCATGCTCTCTCGGCATACAAGCGTCCTTCTCTACCTCTCGTTGTGTTGCGCTAACTCTCCAATGTCGCCTCAATTCCACCCGTCCTGAATACCCATGCACCACCACTGAACCCTCGACTAAGCATGGCTCGGACCACGTCCTGCATCTCCTAAGGCCCGTAGACGAGGGACACACGACCACCCCCAGTCTTTACACTGTTGTCCAGGGAGGTGCAGAGGCTCCACCACCCACAGATATAAATTGCAGGAAGGCCAGATTGCTCCGTGAGCCTGAGACAGAACCACCTAGGGATTGCGACGTCGTGGGGTTGTTGATGTGCAGTCTGCAGATTTGGAGCAAGCATCCAAGCTGCAAACCCAATTCTTCCAGCCAAAAACATGTCCACCATCTGTAATTCACTGCCACCTCCCTCGTCCTCCTCCTGGTGCAGCGCGCACGTTCCTGTGCCATTGCCGGGAAGCCTCCCCGCTTCCACTGGCGGAGCTAAAGCCAGGGCTTGAGAGCCAGTGGGTGATTGTTTGCACAGACCACTGCGTCAACCTTCACCATCGCCCGTGGAAACGAAATGTGAAAAGCAACGTCCCTCATGCGTTTTAACAATACCAACCTGTCGTGAAATCTTCGGCCTTGAGGCTCTTTACCATTCACGCGTGCGAGCTTGGTGAGTCAGCGGGCATGTGGCTTGGGGTCGGGTGGGCCTTAACGTCCCCCCTCCCACTTGTCCAAGTGATTGGACACCCCTAGTGGGGAAAGTAAAAGTGTTTTATTTAATTGAAGTTTATTTTTTATTTTTTTTAATATTTTTACCAAAAAAAATATATATGGTTTACGAGCTTCGGAGATTAGTGATCACCACATCCACAAAATATATGTATTAGGTAGATTCACTCGAAGGGATCACTTCTAGTCGGCTCAACCATGGAGCCTAACCTTGAGGGTGTCGAGAGAATTGAACCTGTGACCTCTCAATAGAAAAGGTGCTTTAACAACAGGGACTCGACCAATTGAGCTAACCCACGGGGCTAATATTTTTACACTTCTTAACTCATTGCATAATTAAATTTAATTAAAAAAATCTAAATAAAGTTGTTGTAATAAATATATTATGGTAATCAAAAAAATAAAATGAAATTAATAGTGAGCCTCTTATTTGATGGCTCAAGTTTTAAAGACTCTATATATATAAACATTTAAATAAGCTTCTAGCCATCTGGGTTTGACATGCAACCATGAGTGAAGAATTCCATTCCTTAATGTTGATTGGAACTTGGGCTCTAGTCCCTCTCTCAAAAGGAAGAAAATTTGTCTGATATAAATGGGTTATAAGACTAAGTATGTCATAGATGGTATTTTTAAGGAATAAAAGGTCGAGTTAGTTGCTAAAGTGTTTTCATATGTAGAAGGTACAAAATGTAATGAAACCTTTTCCCTCATTGGGAAAAAAAATTCCATTTATCTTGTTCTTGCCCTTGTAGTTTCATATCAATGGGAGTTCTATCAAATGGATGTTAAATTCACTTTCTTGCATTAGGATATGTAAGAAGAAATTTACATGGAATAACCTCCTAAGTTTGTTCAAAGTGACTCAAACTTCATATACTACCTCAATAAATCCCTCCATGGCCTCGAGCAAGCTTTTGGGCTTGTTATAAAAATTGGATTGGGCACTTCTTGACTGTGACTTTTTTGGACGCCCCTTTGAACCTGGTGCTAGTACCAAGTGAGTAAGTGATCATGTTCTCGTGCTTGTACTTTAGGTTGATGATCTTATCCTCATTGACAATGGCCTCAAACTTATACCTATGTGAAATATAGTCTCGAAAAGAACTTTGAAATGACATGTATACAACACTTCCACTATTTTCAAACTAGAGAAGATAAATTCTCTTTCCTAACCTACATATGGTCGTGTTTATTTTCACATGAATTATTGTAAACCATTCCCATATTCCTTTCAGTATATGATTAAAATTTCTACCACTTAAGGCTCCTCTAAAGTGGATGTCACTTTGTATCATCGGTTAGTTAACAACTTTTTGTACTTAACTCATGCTTGCTTTGTCATCTCATTTATTGTTGGTGTCATTGTCTGAAGCATGAAAGAATCCCATAAAAATTATTAAAAGCAACAAAGATGATACTTCGATACATCTCGGGAGCAATTCAATTTGTTATACAATAGAGTTAAAGGGAATCTAGGTTGGTTTATTTTGTATATTTCAATTAAGTCGGCAACCATATTGATTGGAAGTCCACTGCAAGATATGTTTTCAACCTTGGTTTTGAACCTATCACTTGCCCTCGAAGGAACGAAACACCCTTTATCTTTCTTTTGAGGAAGCAGGGTATCCATAAATGATTCATGTAATTTAAAAAGTTATTTTCCTTTGATACATCCTTTCATAGTTTGGATTTTAACAATAAAAACATGTCACATTCTAGTGTAGCAATGAGCATACAGTTTAGCTCAACAGGGAGCTTATTCAACATCAATGCAACAAACACATTCAATTACATGTGCATTTCATTCATGAGCTTCTTCAGAAACATGCGCTTGACTTGCTTTATTACCACACATGTGATCAAGTAGTTGACATCTTCACAAAGTCCCTCATAGAAATGAAGTTCTTAAAGTTTGGTCTATGATAGGTTTTCAAGTTGTCATTAAGGTATGCTTTGATTGCTCCTTCCTTCTCCTTTTGACACTTTGTCAGTCCTTCAATCCTATCCCAAGTTCTCAAGGAGGAATGTTAGGATGCTTAGACATTAGGCATTAGTAAAGTCAATTTGGTTTGATGTGATATTAGGCTTAAGTTTTGTTTTAGTGTGCTCCCTTAGTATAATTTTGTATTGTAATAGTTTGACAATCACAAACATGTCCTACACATGAGTGATTCAATAGTTCAAACATCCCCTCAATCTTAATGATGTTCAATACGTGTCTTGACATTTGATCTCTGTATGAAGAGCATGGGGGATCATTTGATGATGATTGATGAAATGTGTTCATCTGATCTATTCCTTTTTAAATTCATTAATTTCCTCGAGCAATTTTTTTGACCAAGGCATTTTAACCACATAAATGTTGGTGTATTGATTTTTAATATGTGTGAGAGCATTTATATTAAGGTGTTCCACTTGTTTGGATATACCTTATCTTTCAAACACTTACACCTACACAACACAACCAGTAGAGGAAGAGTGGGGAAGTAAGAAAGCACACCACACCATTATTAACAAAAGGATTGTGGTTTGTTGAGACATAAGTTTTGTGGATTACACCTCAAGGTTGATGTGAAATAATATATAATATAAGATAAGATAAGATGGTCCAAGAAATGACCACAAAAGTAGGCTAATGGCATTTCTAGTACAACATGTCTATATAACGAGGCAACATACATGCTACTCTTATGTAAAGTAAAAGAGAAACAAGGAAAAACAATTCTATTTTTCGAGATCTGTCTAAGAGTAATACCAAAACTACAAGAAAAGTGTCTCTATAATAGAAATATAAGTATGCAAAAGCTATTGAGCACCCAAAACTTCTAGAATAATGTCGTGTACAAGGGTGCAACTTCTGGTAGTGTTTTGGCCAGTGCCTAAGTCAACAAAACTATGAACATTATCCATAAGTGAGATATGGTTGAACACAGTGTTTAGATGGAAGGGGTGAGCCCCAAACTCTTCTTGAATGATGGGTCGATGGATTGTTTACATACATATGATCAATATGTTAAAAGAGCATGGTCTGAACTCTCTCCTACTTCACCTAGTCATACTTCAATAGACTAGGCCCCCATAACACTAAACCTTATAACACTTTGGACCAAATAATGGTGTCTTTTGGAACAACCTACAAGATATGTCTTGTAAATAGTTCTAGAAGCATTGTCTTTTGAGTAAAACTAGGGAACAATGCCCCTTATTGAACCAAGGTGGGAGATCTTACCTTAAACCAAAGTGAGGCCTTGAGAAACATTAAATCCATAAGTAGGTGTATATTCTGGTGATATCGATATGCTCTCTTGGAAAATAAGTGATGATCCATAATGGCATTCTTCAACCCATTGAAGATCACAATCTTGGTTTTGCCACGATTAATTGTCATAAATGATGAATATAAAAGCATGACAAGGCATCCAATTATGTTTATAAACCCTGCAAGGAACATGCCAAGAGGATAAGATCATCGATTAAGAGAGGCATGGAGATCAAGACACGCTGAAGAAGACAACCATCACCATTCTAGATATGCTCATGGAGGAAGGACTCTAGCTAATCAATGTATATCTCAAATAAGGTAAGGGAGAGGAGACATAATTTCTTAACCACCCAATAATATTCATGATAAAATCTAAAAATCCTCATGATATGTAAAGATAGCCAAGGGTGAACTCATAAATGCACGTGATAATAATGATAAGGGTCTCTAACATGCTATTGTCTCTTTTTTTTTAGCACAGACCCTCTCAAGGACCAAGTTAAGATCTTCTAAAAGTTGACAAAGTAAATGTAGATGGAGAAATGTAGCGTAGAGCCCAAATAAGACATGGTTAACCATGATCTTCTTGGGCTTATTTGTATTAACATTGAAGCCCAATTTGTTGATTGAACGAATAGAGTGATGAGAACATTTTTGTGGACACACTACATAGGTAACATGATTAAATAAATTAACAATTTGGCCATTAAGAGAGCGAATACCATTTTTGAAGAGGTTGACTTGGAAGCCCTCCTCATTTCCCACTTTGTTTGTATGCATTGCTCTAAATGCATCTTGTATGTCCATAAAATATAATAAGTGGAAAGAGTTGTGAGGCTTGGGGGGGGGGAGTGACTTGAAACAAAGGTTTCCCAAGGACATCATAAAGGGACGATAGATAAGAGAACTTGGAGTTGGATTAAGGTCTAGAGGGGGATAGGGGTGGTTGGGAAAAATTATCTGTCAAAGGGATTTGTGGGAATGGATGCACATAATGCTTGTCTCATTTGTAAGACGAAGATGAATTTTATGGTGGAAAAGGAAATAATAGGATTTTAGGAGATAGTTGTAGTAGGAGGGATCATTAATGAAGGAAATGATAGGAATTCTAGAGGTAAAGGCAGGAGGAGGGATCATGGGTGATGGAATAACAAAGATGGATGTTAGACCTTGCACTTCTCATTGTACAATTAGTTCGTAAGATGAGGTCCAGTTTTGGGGGAAGGGGAAGGTGGTTGAGAGAATTGGGGTTAGCACAAAGGGCCACCTTCCATACAGACTAATATAGGAAATAACATTTGGAGGATGCCACCTTGAGGGTTGAAAATTGGGAGAGGAGATAAAGCAGCAATAAAATGTGGGATGAAGAGGCTTTTGGGTCCCCATTATAAGAATGGATAGTGGCCTTGAAGTGTTTGGGTGTCAAGTAAGCCTTCTGCTCAACCTAAGAACCTTACAATGGAGAATCCCAAGCCTTATAAAGGCTTTAACTACATGTAATACGACATGAACAATACCACAAGTCACCAATACTAAGTGCCCAAAACCACCATTATTGATCTAACAACCTTGACTCTTTCATTGGGTCAAGTTTACCTAAAAATCCCCCTTCAACCTTGATTGGTAAAATTTTTAACAATGAATTTGGAAAACCCACATGCTCTTCCCCCTATAAAGGCCTACTTCTGCACTTTACCAACAAGGGTATGCATGCCTAACTAGGTCTTACAATCACATGCCCATTTACATGTAGTTTGCAAATTTCCATCATTTTTTGTTGTTTATTGTTATCTCGACACTTGTGTTTCCATCCTCTTGTTTCAACACACTTGCTCACACTAGGTGCTCTCCTCGTGTCACTTCATCACAAACAACATCCTAATCTAGCTTTTGTCTATGTTGGCTTTGGTATTTTCCTTTGCATCTATCTCATGGACCAATAATCTCATGTCATTTCTAAGTGGCATGACCAAACATTATAGTTCTTCCTTCACCGAGTAGTAATTTTTCCTTTTTAGCCCTTTCTTTGGCTCTAATTCCACTTATTAATAATTAAAATGATGAGAGGAGAAAATTAATTATAAAGTAACACACATGCAAACCATGTACACATGATTTACTTGGAAAACCCAAAACTAGGAAAACCAAAAAGTTTTTTAGTACATATGATTCTTTACAATAATAAAATACAACATTTGTATCCCATGACATCCATAAACCACTAATCCATTTTCCCTATATTTCAAATATAATCATAGTTCCTTAACTAGAATTACAAAAATATGGATTGAACTAGCATGCACCACAAAAATGCTAAGAGCGAAAACCATGCGTCAAAAACTACCAAAACTCACTGCCCTTGAACCCCCATGCAAAGGGACTTTTGCTCCCTTGTAAAGTCCTTGAGTAGGGGGGATTTTCCCCACCAACAAACCCCCAAATAGGGGAGGTTGTTGGCCCAAGAATGACCCCCTTGCCGTGCCTGATGCAACATAGAGTGCATGGGGATATTCGTCAAAAGAATATAACACATACCCGATAGTGGGGGAGGGAGGGTCAGCAACGAAGGAAAAGGAGGGAAAGACATGGTCAACCGAGGGGATTAGGATTATAAAAAACTAGTGTGTAGGTGGGAGAAGACCCTAGTTGGCTAGGACATAATCCTCTATAGTAGCACTTTCATCACGAGGGAGGCACACTAGGTGGCTTAGAGTTTGGGAAGTAGGGAGTGTTATTCATCATTAGTAACTCTTGGGATTGGTTAGTTATAAAAGGTGCTTGTTGTAATTGTAAAAGGTCCTTAAATATCATTAAATATCTAGTGAAGCCCTAATGAGAACACATCTAACTCACACATGCTTAATGTGCCCTTATATGCATCATCGAAATGATTATATTGGGCTACGGCATGGTCATTGCAATGAATCAAAAGGATGACACCATTGAGAGAAAAATATCCAACCATGTTGGCATATAGGTCCTAGTAAGGATCTCCATCCAAGTCACCATGGATGGCAAAGTGCCTAGAGGAAAGCAACACGCCATAATGAAAATTCCCTTGGGAAGAGGAGTTATGTTACTAATATGGATCCACTTGAGCCTAACATACTTATTGACAACTACCATATAAACTTTGCCCCAAAGACAATCCTGACTTAGGGAATCCACATTGCTCGAACCTCTAACACCTCATGAGCTATAGATATCCTATTTACAAGTTAAAACCCAATGGTAAGCACGTATGCCTAGTAGAATCTTGGTGGGATTCTCATGGGTCCTAGTCACAAAGAGGATGTTTGATGTTACGTGTGTATCATCAATCACGCCCATAAAGGATAAAAAGGATCCATTACCATTTCAACAACACATTGAAATCCTTGAGCCCTATCACCTCCCCTAGTTGACCCATCATTTGGAAGGCTTAAGATGATTCTGCCTAAGGTGAGGGAGTCGTGAATAACCACATTGAGATCGAGGATATCAGGCCATTTGTTTAACTTTTGTGCCTCTACTACAAGTTCCTTACATTTCTCAAGCTCCGTGAATTGACCTTGTGTGATCAATGTCCAAGGACACTTGTTTGGGAAGGGAGAAAAGTCTCCACTTGGTTTGAAGGGACACACTTGGACTTCCAAAATTTGGAATCAAAGGAATCATGTGGACCTACAAGTAACTAAGTATCATTGAGGCAAATGTTGGGTAGTTTTAAGGTGTCCCAGAGCAATGAAGCTCTAGCCTACATGGCATTTTAAAATGTTGAAGTTGGGAAGGTACTCCTTGCACCTTAAGGGTTAGTTCCTGAGCATGCTTAATGCTCTCATCTATAAGCTTGGTATGAATGACCTCCTCAAACTTAGTTAGAGGAGGAGCATTATCCCTCCTCCAAACATGTACCCACAAATTAATGGGTTTTTTCCAAGTCTTAGCTTCCCGTTGACATAATCCCCATTGAGATATGATCTACTCATTCTAGGTTTTGAAATTTAACAATTTGGTGCGCAAGAAATCCCTTAGAGGATTGAGGGTTTCGACTCTTTGTTTTAGTCACTAATTGTTTGACAATGAGGTTCTCATACTATACTTTTGAGACCTTGTTTATGAGATGGTTCTCTTCCCATAGCTTAATTTTCGAGGATTATGTTTGTTCTATTTATAGAAAGAGATCATGAATATGAATTGTTCATAATACAAAGTTTGGTGGGCAGTTGTTCAATGAAATATGTTTTGCATTATTGATGTTTTGATTGACATTAATTGTGCAATTATTAAAATTTTATTATGGTTTTTCCATTTTTAGATAGTGTGGTGCATACAAGAGCACATGGAATGAGCATGAAAGAGGTTGAACAAGGAGTATGAGGAAAAGGTCAAGTTAGGGAAGAGAGGGCCGAGTTTAGGGAGTCAAAAGTTGTGGGTGAGGGTGTCTAGAATGGAGGTGGGGTGGGGATTGGGTGTAAAATAAGAGGAGGTGGAAAGAGAAGATTTTAAAGTCATACAAACTATTGCAAGATGTCAAACATGATGTGTTCAATTGTTTATTATTTTAAGATGTCTCGTAGAATAGGAGGAAGGTTGAACAAGCACTCCCACAACTAATCAATCATTACACTATATAATGATTATTATATATGTTGACATCCCCTCAATACAAGATTAATAATTTGGTTTCTTAACTATGTGGAAGTATGCAAAGGTTAATAACATGTATTTTTCTTGTAAGAGGTCATCGATTTGAGTGAAGAGAGGGGTTAGAGTATCTACACTTATACAGATTTTAGTAATCAAATCGTTACACACAAGAAAATCCCTTATCCCACCAATAAAGAAATCTAAAAAATCTCATACAACAATTTCATGTCTTAGTTAATCATAAACTTAAAAATAAAATTTTATTATTTGAAAACCGTGTTTTGATTAATAAAATATTTCCATTAATTCACCTTTGCCTCTAAAAGAGACACATTTAAATTAGTGAATGAGAATATTATACCCAAATTAACATATTCAAATTGGGTTATAAAACCTCATAGAATTAAGTTCAGGCGACAGGATTTGAAGAGAGGACCCCACTACCGAAGTGTCACCCTCTCTAGAATCAATGCTGACTCACCATGTTCATCTCTTCACTGGCCCCTTGCTTTGCTTTTCGTGAAAATTTTTGGATAATCTGGGGCTTTCGTCATCTACTTATATCTGTATGAATGATACATACAAACTGAAACTGCAAAAAAAAGGGAATCAGATACAATTTTGATGTCTCTATGCTTACTCTTCTTCTTCCCGTGCACATTTGGATAATGTGGAGCACATTTGGATAACGTGGAGGAAGTTGTTTGAAGTCTATTGTCTTTGAATTTGCCAATGAATCTCTTTAAGAACCTGTCCATCAATCCCACTGTGTATTGTTTATTAGATGTATATTCTACCTTACTGTGTTTTGGATGAACCCTACCTTGGTATTCAAAATGACCATATAATTGTGTATATAAATCATTTGGGTGCTATCGCATGCTCCATTATTTGATGCGAGCATCCTTGAATCAGAGATCTGAGACTAGGGTTTTCTTCAACATTAGGAAGCAGGGACGTTCAGGCCACAATCCTCGGTCATTTGCAGTCGTTTTAGGGCATGGGTAATGCAAATGTTCGAGAAGCCGGCGGTAAAATTGCTGAGGAGGAAGCAGGGAGACCATATCCAGATACCCATTCGGGTGCTAGACATGGTCAGCCGGGGGAAGCAGGTCGGCTCAGCCATGGCGGATCCTCCGAGTCAATGGGGCATTCGCCTCCCGACAGCCCTGGTCGTTCCAGATCTCCTGTTATGTTTGCTTCCCAGGTTTGTACATTTTTCTGGCTAATTTGTTTCAAAAAACTTGGAACGCCTGGGGTTTTAAAACTGGAAAGTTTTAGAATAGAGCAATTATGATGTGAAAGATTCTGATCTTGAATCACTGCGGCTTATATTTTTGTCGTTTTGGGATTATGTATGTTTGATTTCCCCAATTTGATTGTAGCAATAGGATTTGCACTTGCCCGAGTGTGTGTGTATTTTTTATATATAAATGACAGTTGATAGATAAGCCTGCCTAGGGCCACTGGGAATATGAATGATGATGCCTTTATTGAAAACATTTAAGTAACCAATCAGTATACCTTTTTTTTTTCTTCTTCTTCTGGGTTGGAAGATGGTGTCCTTTATATCAGACGCCGCATTCTAATATTTGATGGGCAACATTTTTTGGAACCCTTCGATGGGTTTGTTCTACGTGGTCTCTGAATGGATTTCTTCCAGTAACCACCAAAGTGTTGTTGCCGAGGCTGGTGCACCGTTGTCAAGGTGTTATTTAAGGCTCTTATTTCAATTTTATTCCCTCTAAACAAATGCCAAATCTTAAAGTGTTGCATGAAAGCTTCGTGTACTGGCCTTGATGATGGGAAATTGATGTGCCTGGCATGTGAAGTCACATTTGTCTACTTCCTATCAAGAGGGTCTGTAAGTGTGATGAGGAAGGCAGAGCGGATGCCCTGGAAAAGTGATATAGGTTAGAGATGCTGCCAGCCATCCTGAAATGATGAAAATTCTTGACTTTTGTTAAGGAGAAGTGCCGATTAGTTTGTAACCCGTCAAATGTCAAACACAGTTGCAATTGCATTTCTCTAGGTTTCAACACTAGATATTAAAATATAGAGCAGCAACCGAGGTTCTGTGGGTTAGTGACCTAGGTTAGAGCTTCCATCTACCTGGGCTTTTGACCAGGCTTTTGACTATACTGAAAAGCTATTGATTTATCTTCTGAAATGTTCTTACATTTATCAATTGAAACTCTGCCTGTAGTGCGATGCTTCACTGCTAAGATGTATATAATAGGAGAACAAAAATTGGAGATACAGAACAAAAAATTGCAAACTGTTATCGGAGAAGGGAAAATTAAAGTCAGGAGTGGGTTTTGGAAAATATCCACGGGTGAACTATAACATAGGGTTGCTTAATACCTCTTCGTCATTCTCTGCCAAATATCTGGACATGTATTTAGACACTTTATAGGTGCAGTGGGATAGGAAAATAGAAACCATGACTAGAATGAAAACACAAGTGAGAAGTTGTTAGTGTGGCCAATAAATAATTCACAAGCAATAAAATATGTATACAGGATTGTTTGATCTCTTATCCTCTTCATATTTCTCATTGCTACACAGTTTAGCGGAATCATCCTACAAGCAAATTATTGGTTCTGGTCGATGTTGGGTCAAGTATGAAAAGAAATGTGCTAAAAGTTCTTTTTGCATTTTCCAACAAGTCAGAGCACAAAGTGACTGGGTAAGGCTCTTTTGTGGGTTGTGCAGGTAAACGTGCAAGTTTAGAATCTGTGTGTGATCGTTTTAATAGATATATGGCTATCAAATTTTGTAGAGGAATAAATGTTGAGTACAAAAATGGGAGTTGGTTTATATAGTAGTTTTTGAATGTTATTAATGTGTTTTAACTTTTCATGTAGCTTTTGCTTATGAAATGGGATTGAAGTGAGAAACAAATGTTAGAGTTGCCTGCAACCTAGCCGTGGCATGAATGTTTTTAATTCCTTGTAATTTTTTCTGGTGTTCTTCTACAATGGTTCCCATTCAACTATCTTTATGAATAAGAACTTTGTACTGTTAAAATCACCAAATTGAGCCTACGATGGATAGGCTAATGCAAGCTTTCAAATTGAAACAAAATTCTCAAACAGACAAATAAATATTGGTATGTAAAAAAGGCAGATTATGATGCCATAAAAGTTGACATGGCGTGTTTCAATATGCACACACACACACGTGTGTGTGTTCAGCCATCTTTGGATTGTGTTTCTGATACCCAAAGTCTTGCGATTGCGTTTCTGATACCCAAAGTGATATAGGTTAGGTGTCATTGATTTGCTTTGACTGTGGGTACCTGGCTAATGACACTGGATTGGTCTTTTGGTCGAGGATCCATATTGATTTTGTAGGAGGTTTCAAGTTTTGATACCAAAGAACTCAAAAGTTTTAATCTACAGGTATATATGTGTTATGCTGTCTTTGGACTGTGGCTTTATTATGCAAGATGAATTGGGATTAGATAGGACCAGATTTGCTCACATACCACAATATGTATTGTGGAATTCTTCTGTAGTTTAGATAGGAATGCTCTGGCATCTGACACAAACTCTTATCCCAGAGTACACCCTTTTCTGGACCAAATACATTGAAATGATATATGCAACTTGCCTCTCAACTACACTCCAAAAATCAGATTACAAAGTGCCAAAAAATGAGAAGTAATGTTGGCTGCATGACACACAACTAACATGGCTTATTTAGCGTGAGTCACCACACACACCAACCGTATGATCCAACACTGACTCTTTAGCTGTATGAGAGTTAATGTCGGCTGACAATTTCAGCCCACTTACCATAGATGTGTAAGCTGATTTCAACTTGAAAAGGATATCCTCTTCCACTCTTAGGTAAAAAAAAATGTTCAAACCTCACAAATCAAGCCTTTGAAGCATGACATAACCTGCATGACATATATGTGTTATGCTGTCTTTGGACATTGGCTTTGTTATGCAAAATTACCTGGGATCAGATAACAGCAGGTTTGCACCAATACCAAAATATGTCTTGCAGAATTCCTCTGTAGCCTAGATAGCAGCAATTCTCTGTCATCTGATACAAACTCTTATCCCAGTGTAGAAACTTATCTGGACCAAATGCATTGAAATGATATCTGTGGCTTGCCTCTTAACTATACTCCAAAAGTCAGATTATGAAGTTGTCATAAAATGAGAGGTAATGTTGGCTGCATGACATGTAACTAACATGGTTGATATAGAGTGCGTTACCACACCAACCATATGATCAAACACTGACTCTTTAGCTGTATGAGAGTCGATGTTGGCTGAAAATTTCATTCTACCTACCAGAGATGTAGAAGCTGATTTTAACCTCAAAAATCTACCCTCTCCCACACTTAAGTGAAAAAATGGTTTAAACCTCACAAACCAGGCCTCTGAATTTTTTTACAGAAAAATATGTGTACATGCTTGTGTTTCTTATCAGCTGAAAGTGAAAGGCATAAGTAGTGGTAGCCTAGCAGTGTTCCTCTTGCAAATTATTTCAAGTTTATATATCAGCATGAACATGTGGGCTGTGGGCATTAAACTTGATGCATAAAACAAACTGAAATCGGAGGGGCTACAGGGATAATTTTTTTTCTACAAACACCCTCATTGGTTTTCAAGTGTGGTTTGTACAACAAATTGGACATACACTTTTGCTAGTTTCTGCATGTCAAAACTTTAACACAACATCATGGGTAAGAGGCTTTTCTTATGCTCAATGCTCATGGAATTGTTCCTAGATTTACATCTAATGCAATGTGGATTGTTGCTTTCCAAGGAGGGAGGAATGATTCAAACACTTGTGTGTCATCATGAACAACTTTGTTGACATTGCTTTTGCCTATGTCAACAAGTTCATAGTTGTCTCTTTTGTTGATGTTGACAACAACATTGCCTTCATGGATGATGCCCTTGTTGATGGGTCCCCTGTTGACTCCACCTTTATTGATGTATCATTTGTCGACAACACTCGAGAACCTCTTGTTGTATAGGGATATTTTTCTTAGGTTTTATCCCGAGTATAGCAAAAATCCCTTCTTTTACAAAGATTGCTACAACCTTATACAAGTTAGGCTTGGCCTTCACACGCATGAGTGTAGCAAGCATCTTTTCTCCGAGATAGTTACCACCATGTATTTGACCACTTTTTCTTGTATTGTAATAAAGCCATGTATAAGCAATTAAATCACTGTTTGATATATTTTGGAATTTTTGTACCTTTCGAGGGGTCTCAGTAGTCAAACACCTTCTTCCCTTTTGTGTTTGATATGCAGTGTTTCCAATTCAACATTGGGGTGATCTCTTTATAATAACATTCTACAGGTCTCTACTAGCATAAATGCACGTGGAATTTTTTTTAGGCATGTTTAATATTAGTTGTCTATTCTTGGGAAACCCCCCACACTCACATACATATGTGCATTTGGTGTTCTCAATGCTATTGACATTTGTACAATGTTGTTGCCTTTAATTTTTCTACTTCTTATAACTTCCCCCATAACAACTTGAAACTGCCACTTGCCCTTGTTATGAATATAAGTTACACTACTAGTAACTACACGCTTGTTTCTCTATTTATCACTTCAATTCTTTTTATTGCTTTTTGCAACAATTCAACGTGTATGGATGATTTAATTATGCCTTGCCTTGTTATTGTGGTTGCACTATATCATGGCAATATTCATTAATTTTTGCAAATTCGCGTGTATTGACAAGGTTCTTGCCATATTCCATATCATCAATGTCAATGGAAATTTCTCAATTTGTCCAACCTTATGGCTCCCATTGAGGCTTTCTTTCTTTGCCAAACATTTATTTAAAAAAAAAACCCCTAGGGCTATTTTAGCAACTTCTCTTTGCCAATCTCCAACCAAATTCTATTTGTTTCCCTCCCTCAGCTTATATTTGATCTTCCAACTCAATGGATATTGTCAAGCACTAACATTAGCTTCCTAGATATACCTTATGTGGTACATGACCATGCCTCCTTTAGAATTCCGTATCCAAAGTTTTAATTCTTTTTTGCCAGAAGGCAATGTCATTCAATTCTTAAACAATTTACGTCCTTTCTTCTCTAATAGTTCGTGTCTTCCAATGTATCATTGCTACATGCACTTCTTACTACACCCAACACTCCTTGTCTTCCTTTCCATCTAGAAATTACTGTCATAATCACCTTCTTTCATGGCGCTTGTTAATACCTACCTTTAGCGACCAACTACAGATTACCCTTACTCCAGAACTATCAATCATTATTAAAATTTAAATAAAATTTTGATTCTCCATTCTAAAAAAAAGCACCTCCTCATCTAGCGTGTACTCGCTCCTTGTTTGCACCAACCCAACACAACATGATCTAAATCTTGGACAACAAACCAACATTGTCTAAATATCTACATCATCCACACACACTACACAAATTTTTTTGTCTTATAAGTTGGGCCAGATATCACTTAGTATGAAATAAAATAACACTCACAATTTGGAAATTAATGTAGCATACACATGTTGTGCACAAATATGTGACATTGTTATTTGTACTTGGCATGTTATTCATTGGAGTCCATTGCTTTAGCAAGCCACCTCAGGTTGTGCTTTGTGTTGGCTTGTAGGGGTTTCTGATTCTCTAGAGTCCATGGGTATTTTGATGGATTGACTTCATTTATATACTTCCTTGAGGCATGTGGTTGCCTCTTACCTCTTACCTACTAGGCAAGAGTTGAATAGGATCAATTGGGATGACATTTATAAGTAATTCATATAGGTTACCTAGATAACCTCCCTGGGTGGGTTATATACGAAGATGGATTTCTATGTTGAGCATTTAATGGAGTTGAAGCAGTCACTTTTGTCCATCAAAGTGCTGTACTTTTGGCACCAATATCACCCAATCTTCAGCTCTTCTTCGTCACTTCAAGATAGCTTGTCTAGGGCTACTTTGGGCTATCAACATGCTGCCCTCCACCAGACCAATGATGCCCAATACAATCACTGCAAGATCTGCAACTAGTTGGAGTTTCTTCACGCCAAAGACAACTCCAACATTTGGCTCCCATAGGCTGCTAGATAAACTGATCCAAAACAAGTCAAATCTTTGACCCAACACAAGATATTGCTGCTCCAAGTTTGTTGTGTCACTGCTGTTCCAAACTGTAACTGGTTAGAGAATCCAACATGTTACAACAACCCTCAACCATGCACCAAAACAACCCTTAATGACTGCGGCCTCATCAAGGAAGAGTCATCCCAATGTATGCTGCTGTTCTGGGCACTTTCAGCCCCAAAACCTCCCACATTGTCCCTATTTTAGGTTGGTAAGGCCTGCTGCCTACCAAAGTACCTTGCTGTCACCTACAGCCAACCCAAAACAGTTACTTTTTCATGCTGCCCAACAGATCTGCGTCCAATCCTCTCTTACTCGGCCTCCATGCAAGAGTAATTTTCCCTTCAAACAGTCCCTAGAAGGCTCCACGCTGCCTTCTTTTCCTTGCTGAAATAGCCCTTGTCCTGCGGCTCTAACAGAATTGCCCTTGCTCCCTAGACCGAGTTCCTTAGGCTCCTTTAATGAGCTCTTGTGTTGCACAATTAGATGAGGATTGGACTCCTCCATCACCTCCTATATATACATATAAGGAGGGCTCCCAAAACATCACTTTAGGGCTTGAACAACTGTCACAAGCCTAAATAACATTAGGCTGACCTTGACACTTCTTGTGCAAACCCAACAAATAACTTAAAAAATTCATATCTCACTAAGGACAACTCGGAATTCCAAAGCTTGGGTTCCAAGCCCACAAGTGACTCTTGTGGCGCTTTTCCCTCCAATCCCCGAACCCTAGGGCTTGGGGTACCTCCCAAGCTACTAAAAAATCAACACTTCCACGTAGCGAGGGAGGTACTTCCAAGACTAGGAAGTAACTCATCATCATCATCACTGTTCGCAACACTCGCCCAACTCTTGGCACTCACAATTGCAAGTGCCCTTTCTTGGCCTTGTTGTAGCCTTATCCCCTAACAAACTTGAAAAAAATATAGCCTAGTCTAACCCTTGAACAAGCTAACAATCACTTAGAAAAGATAACTTCAAAATAGTTCTTCAAGCAAATTTTATCATTAGTCTCCAAATAAAAATGAGAGAGTTCTCCTCTTTATATTGATAGAGATCCTCCACACTACATGGTATAATATAATTTGCTTCAGATCAAATTGTGGGCAAAGACAATTGGCCCAAGTCCAAATTGTTGAGAATTTGGAGGGCTGGAGATTAATTCAAGTTCTCTTCTTGATAATTTCTTGTGAGCTTACTTGGGGTTACTTATGTCTTCTTCTTCTTTAGCTTATTTAATCTTTCATCAAGTTAATTATCAAAATACACGAGACACACAAATTAGGCTCCTAGAGCCAGGGCAAAACCTCTCTCTCTTGGAGAGGAATACTCATGAGAAATCTTCTTATAGATCTTCAAATGACAAATACCATGACCCAGACTTAGACCCTTGACCTATATATGCATCCAAGACCTTGTCCTTACTCCTTTGATGTCCTTCAATGCTGATCCTTTCTTCCTTCACCAACTTTCACTGTCTGCACCAGCACTTCCTTTGTATACAATTGATACTTCAGTTGCTTGAGATATATATAAGCTGAAGTTAGGAAAGTAATCCTACTTTCTCCCACTGTCTGATCTCTTCTTCTTTTTGCAGACCACTGTCCCAACTCTATATGAACTGGAGATGAATACAAATATCACCTTTGATCAGTAGCTTCACTTTAGGATAGTCCACAAAACATCGTCTAGACAGATCCACACTTCAATACTGCCCTTGAACTAAATCTGTCAGGCTGTAACTTCCGCACTTCTTTTGATACACAGTCCGCACTTCCTTTTAGTAGACCACAACACCTTTTATACTGAGATATTACAAGGATTTATGTACCTTAAACACTTCTGAAACTCGTCCAAAATGCACACTGAAACTTGTCCAAATTCTGCCCTAAAACTCGTCCAAAAAGTCCGCACTTAACTTCAGAGGTGACCGAAAAACTTGTCTTCGAATGACCGCAGAACAGAGGTATATATAGAGGTAATTGCACTGTCTTTAGGCTGACCTGCCAGTTAGCTTGTAGGCCGATTTGTCCAGCCGATGAAGGCCGACTCAAACACATCAATATAGCTTCTCTTCCAGCATGGATTTGAGGGCTGACATAAGCTCTTCTTTCATGGATTCTTGGACAAGATCTTGGAGCATTTAGACTAGATCCTTCATACATACGGCACCTAATTATATTTATTTCTAGAAGACAAAAACCTAATAGACATCAAGAAGAAGTCTATTTAATTTATAATAAAATCTTGCTCATGAAACCCATGAAGCAACTACAACAAATATACATTTTATTACCTTTGTCTTCTTCTTTACATAAATACATAATTACATAGTCAATATGAAGACCGATCCTAGTTACACTTTTTCAACACAAATAATGGAAAAATATACATCATGTGGGCTCGGATGACCCTCATCAACCTCCAATACATGAGCGCTCCATTAATCATGGTAAAAACTGCACCGAACTCTCACATGGGTGAGGCTAGAGAGGCTAGATCAAGTGTGTCTCCCTCAAAATTGGCTAATGCCCCTCAAAAAACTGAAGAATGGTCAACTAAAGGGTCGAAAGGCTAGGGTGCCCCTCCAACCAACTCCTAGAGTGAGGAAGTGGACAAAACAAGAAATATCCACCTCCAAATCTAAGATGCCACCTCCATACGTGTGGGATGTCCAATAAAGAATCCAATGTGAGATGGCACGTGTGGCTCCTCAAGTAGGGTGCTCTTTATTCAAAGCATGGTGGTCAATTGTCATGTCATTTGTAACCATTGTAACTACCTACGACCCTGTGTTTCCACCTCTTAGGAATCCTCAAATGCCTTAATAAACTCTTATGTGTGGTCCTAGGAAGGAATAATCATGCATTTGTGATGATAAGATGTCCAATTGGGCGACGAAAACATTTTTGAATGGTCCATGTGTCATCTTTGATGATGTGGTGTTCTTGTCATTGCCTGGGGCACTGTCACATATCTTAATGAGGTGACACATATCCACATGAAGTACATGGATCCTAAAAAAATGGCAGGGATTCCAATGTTTGTGGATATGACCAAATACATGCATCATGGATTCCAATGCAACATCACAAATCTTGATGTAGACCCCAATGCAAAGGACCCACTTGTAATGGTAGTACAAGTTCTTGATGTGCTATTAGGTGGTATAACCTTAGTGATTTCTTCAAACACAGCATAGCAAAGGTTAGTTTTAGAACTTGTGAAAGTTTTACCATGGCGGAACACAATTAATCCTAACACATGTCAAGTCCTAAGACAATGTTTTTTGTAGGTCCCTAGGTAAAGCATAGGTGATGTGATGGAAAATGATGTAAGGGGAAAGGAAAACTTCATATGATGATTCTCAAATTCAAGTATTTTGGAGATTGGCTTCCTGTAACTTCTGCTGATTTATTTTTTTAAATTTCCAGCAACTGTATTTTATTCTATGTTTTAAAGAATTCGGTCTAAATTAGTTTTTCAGTAAGGAAATCATAAGGAATTAATTCACCTAGGTTGTTGTAATAGAGATTTTAACATGGTATCAGATAATGATCTCTAAGAAAAGTCAATTTCCAAGTGGTTACTATAGCAGATCTGAATGCTACAACAGTAGATTCGAAGGTCACAACAACAGATCTGAGTGACCTGTAGACAAATCTAGTTCAGATCTGGTATTCAAGAAGTAGATCTTACATATTTGAGTGACCAGTAGACAGATCTTTTGCAGACCTAGGTATACAACAAGAAGATCTTGCAGATCTGAGTGATCAACTGATAGTTCTAATGCAGCTCTGAGTTTATGGTAGGCAGACCTTGCATATTTGAGTGATCAACAGACAAATTTAGTGCATAACTAGGTATACAACATGCATATCTAGTAGATTTGGGGACCAGCAATTATTTTTTATTGGTTGCTTGAAGGACTAAGCACTTTTGCAGGGTAGTTTTGTTTAGATATGGAAGATGGCAGTAGCTGGTATCATGTTTGAAGATAGATTAGATGGAGCTTCAATCTTTCTTCCCTAGATGACAATGCTTTTGAAGGAAAATGATCTTTTGGAGATTGTTGACAAAGTAGTTCCATTACTGACATCCACAACAATTGACAATTCATGAGAAGGAGATTACAGCCATGCTGGTAATCTTGGATGCGGTGAAGGATCATCTAATTTCTCACTTGTCTGAGAAGACGACATCCAAGGAGATGTTCGATGCCTTGGTGAGTCTCTACTAGAGAAAGAGCATAAATAGGAAGATGGTATCAAGGAATATGCTTAGATCTATGCAGATATCCAGATAAAACTCAGTGATTAGTTGCCTCATGAAGTCACTCAGATCCATGGTAAGCTTGTACCAGTTGGGGGGAAGGTGATCAATGCAGAATTGTTAAATACGACACTGAATAGATTCTCAAAGCCTTGGGAACCATTTATCAAGTGTATTTGTGAACGGGAGAATCTTCCCACTTTTGAGAGGCTTTGGCATGATTGTGCCCAAGGAGATACTTTGGAGGAGTACAAAGCCAGTAGGTAGGAAGGTGATGAGAATCCGGCCCTTGCTAGTCAGACAAGGAAGGGCAAGGGAAAGAGTTCCCGTAAGGGGAAGAGTGAGGAGTCAACCTTATAGTCGAGAAGGAGGAGTTGAGTAAAATTAAGTGTTTCGTATGTCACAAATATGGTCATTATGCATCGTAGTGTCTTGAGAGGAAGAAGGGCAGAGAGAAGTCATAGTAGCAAGAAGTAGCAACGCCGTTAGAAACTCAAATGAGAAAGTTTGCTGCAATAATTGAGAAATATTTCTCATTTGTTTTCGGCCTTTCTACGACGCCACTATTCAATGGTGCATGGTATGTGGATAGTGGTGCATCTTGCCATATGACATCAACATGGGAGTTGTTTACTAGTCTGATGGAGCATAACTTAGAAGTACGTGTGGAGCTCGATAATGATGCCAAGTTTGCAATATAAGGAGTTGGGACAATTTCGTTTCAACTTAGAGTTAGGTAGCTCATTGGAAGTGAAGGGTGTGCTGTATGTCCCAGGGCTTAAGAAAAACCTGCTTTCAATCTTGGTCATGGAAGACAAGGGTTTTGCTATGGAGTTCTAGAAAGGGCAAGCACTTATCAGTTTGTAAGGATCTAGCCCTGACACAACTTAGGTTATTGGGTTAGAGAGGGAAATTTGTATAGGATATGGGGTGATTCTGTTCGAGACTTGGTTCATAATAATGAGAACCTATGGGAGTTGTGGCACATGAGGATGGGGCACCTGCATTACAAGGTGTTGTCGATTTTGAGAGAGATTGTCATTGGACTTTCAAATCTTAGTATTGCATAATAGGGGGTGTGCAAAGGGTGTGTGCTTGACAAGCATGCCAAGGCTGCTTTCCTGAACATTGAGTCCTGATTCAAGGAGATTTTGGATATGATAAATTCGAATATGTGGGTTGATGTCAACAACATCAATACAAGGAGGTATGTATTATGTGTTTTTTATTGATGACTTCTCTAGGAAGACATTGTTCTAATTCATGAAGACCAAGTATGATGTCTTTAGTCGATTTCAGGAGCTTAAGACTCTTATGGAGAACCAGATGGGGAAGAAGATCAAGGTCTCTAATGACTTCAAGGATTTCTACAAGAGGTAGGATTTAAGAGGGAGCTGACAATATCTTACAAGCCACAATAGAATGGGGTTGTGGAAAGAAAGAACATGTCAATCATAGGGGTTGCTAACGCCATGGTTGATGATCAAGATCTACCCATGTTCCTTTGGGCAAAGGCATGCGATACGATGGTCTACATCCAAAACAAGAGTCCTCCCAAGATCTTGGAGGACAAGACACCAGAGGTGAGCCACTTACATATCTTTCTTTGTTAAATGTATATACATGTAATAGAAGAGAAGAGGACGAAGATGTGGCCCTCCAGCATAAATGGCATGTTTGTGGGATACAACGAGGCTTCAAAGGCTTACAGGATTTTCATTCCAGCACAACAGAGGATGACAATGGGCCATGATGGGAAGTTCGAGGACTTTGCATCTAGGAAGTCACATGAGGCCCTATCATTGATAGTGGACAAGGAACAGGAAGCTCTAAATCAACAACTTCCAGTTCAGGAAGTCAACCTTTAGATGAGGAGGAAGAGATATCAACTTGTAGTTTTGTCGGGAGACCTTGATGTTTCATACAAACATTGAGAGATGCTTAGGAGCATGTGGAGCGTCTTACGAGCATAGTTAGGGAGAGCAAGCCTCTGATGGAGTTTTCGAGCTATATGGCACTAAAAAGTAGCATCATTGAAGAAGTAGCATACCAACAGGTTTGGAGGAATGCCATGCTGGATGATGAGGTGTGGGACATTGTGCCAATATTGGAGGGAAAGCTAGTCCCAGGTGGATCTTTAAGAAGTTCCTTACTCACTAAGAGAGAGTGTTGATTTTTGTAGCATTAGATAGGAACTTCCACACAGGTCTAGTATTGAACGTGTGGAAGTCATCCAAAAATGTATTGTCTATTTTATAATTCAATTTAATTAAAGTTATTTATTAAAGTGATTTTTCTTTTATTAGTGTATCGATTAATGTCTAATAGAATTTAAAGTATTTACATTGGTTATTTAGATGTAATATTCATCATCAATTAGGATTTAATCTCATTCGCCAATCTCATTGAGACATTAGGGTTATGGAGACTGGTCATCAACTCAATGTTATAAAAGAAAGACAATGAAAGGAAAAGACACAGAGAGTGTGATACACAAAGACTGTTAAGAAAAACACAAGTGAGAGAGTGATAAAGGATTTTCACTCAGTTTGCAAGTTCAAAGGAAAAAGAGGAAACAATGTGAGCAACAAAAGGAGATTAACCTAGTTCTAAAAAATTGAAGGGGCCATACATAACAAGTGTAGAGGCAACTTCAGGAGGTTGTACAACCCAACAAATGAGAAGGGTCTTTGTACAAAATCTAGATGTCTGGGACAAATTTCAACAACATCAAGAAGGTTTTGGTAGGGCCTTGCAGGTTGTATGATGCACTGTAACAACCAGGTTCTAATGCAATTTTTTCTTGTTTTCTCAGTGGGTTATTTTCCCAATTTGGGAGGCCCTTGTAAGCTTGGAGAAATTTTATTGAAAAGTTGATAGTTGAAGGGAAAAAATTTCTGTGTATTTTGAAGATTGGTATCCTGTAGTTTTAGTTGATTTTTAATTTCTAGTTAAGTTTCCAACAAGTATATATTATTCTATGCTTTGAAAAATTCAATCTAACTTAATTTTCAATAAGGAAATCCTAAGGAATTAATTCACCTAGATTGTTGGAATAGAGATTTTAACATTTATAAACCCACTCCCATTTTTATGTCATTGATGTCCATGGTGTTTTGTTTAATGCAAGGGGGGATGTTGAAATGATGATGTAATCTTCACATATGGCCATGGTTGACCTCACTTTGTTATTTTGTCTTCTTGTGTTTCTAGGGTTTGGCTTAAAGTCAACTTAGTCAACACATTTATATATACTTAGGTGGTTAAGACATTATGAGTATTTGGGTCCCTTACCCCTCTTGGGAATTGTGCCTTACGTCTTGTGTGATATATAAATACACAGTCAAGTGTCACTCATAAATCTCATAAATTAATCAATTTAATAAATAAGGCATTCTTTAGCTTACATGCACCATATATGGTGTTTATCTCTTGTTTTTGGGCTGCGTTTCCCCTATTTAGTACACTTGGCTCTAGGATGCACACGTTAGGGTTTTATGCTATGTTTCCCTAGTGTTGTCTTTCTCCTTGTTTATTGAAAGAACTAGGGTTTGATTATTGGTTCCATTCAACCTCTTCACTCTCTTATGTATCTCATCACAACTCATCTTTGTAGCCCTTTGGATGAGGAAGCTAAGAGAATCATGTCATTGACAAATAGAAGGAGATCAAGATTGTGGTGTATTAGACAACCGCCCCCTTTTTGTAATGAAAAATGAATCTGTCTCACCAATGTAGATATTGGAAAATTTGTTGAGGGCGGTACCAAAAGAGCCCTTGAGAAGAGGGCACCCTTGTATGACCCTATATTAGTTTTGATGAAATTCGAGAGGTTGTGGGTTGTGTGGATGCGATCAAGGCCCAGGTCATGAAGTTTCATGTTAGCAACCAGAAGGGTCTCTGAGATTATGAGCCTCCTCAATAATGGTTTGGAGCATGAAGGTGGTGATTAATGGTCTCGTAATTTGAATGAGAACTTGCTTGTCCTCTAGCCTTGATGTTCTCTACCCAAGCTCATATTATAGTCGTAAATGAAGAACTGCAGTGTAAACATTGTCAAAGGTATGTCTAATCACGATGGTTTTGTAATTGTTTTTCATATGTGAGCTAGCTTCCAAATTGAAAATCAAGTTTGATAATACATCGGGTCCACATGACAAAAAGAAACTAGAACAAATGACATGATTAAATAAATCAATCATGTTCAATTCAAGACAATAAATACCATGCATAGGGAACTTGGCTTGAAAGTGTTCCTCATTATTGGTTCATTTAGTGCTCATGGTCTTGACCTCTCTTGATGTCGTCGTCAGGGAAAATATGATAGGAGGATTAAAAACAGATGTAGACAAGAGGTTGCCTAAGGGCATCATATAGGGAGGTAGAATTAGAGAACATGGATTGAGAATCTAAATTAGGCAAGAGAGCAATTTGCTTAAAGAAAAGGGTGTGCCAAAAGGCTTTAGAAGAGTGGAAGTAGGCTTCATAGAGCTCACTTCTCCTTATGGAAAGGAGTTTCATGCTTTGTTAGATGGAGAAGACAAATAAATTTTCTCGAGGAGAACAAAATGAGGGATGTGTGAAAGGGTGAAGTGGAGGTTTCTTTGGAGGCGTTTGCTATGATCATACCTATGGCTTATGGGGCATAGATGAGAGACTTATGTGATGGTGTGGGATAGCAGTCAAGGGAAACATTTTAGATGGCCTTAGAAAGGAGCCCATATTTGGCCATAGTGGTCTTGAGGGACGCAAAATAGGGAAAAGGTGGGACTGAGTGATGAAGATAAGAGGTGTAAAGGTTGGCAAAACCCTCATCGAAATTGATAATAATGTGAGGAGTGTCAAAATGGTTTGTAGAGAGGCACGGTGTTTGAGGGGTGGGAAGGTGGTGGCGGTTTGTTCACTAAGGGAGAAGGTAACGAGTGTATGGTTTGCAATGGGTATATGTTAAAATTGGCAACTAGGGCCAAATTCCACCTTGGGACAACTTATTTGATAGAGATGATGATTGCATTAAATTTCTCTTTTCGAGAGGACCAAAATTGATCTAAAGATCATCTCATTCGGACAAACATAAAGTGTGATTTGAATTTATTCCCACACATGCAAATTGTTCAGGTTGGCCTCAGCTAAATGTAGGCTCAAGAAGCCCAATGGATGTGTCTCTTCACCCGCAACGAATTGTATAAATGCAAGTGACCTCACACCTCATTTGGACATCCATCACTCACACATTCTTCTCTCTCTTCATCAGATTGGTTCGTACAGCTTGGGCAGCGTCTCTCTCTCTCTCACACGTGTGGCTAGGAGGACAGAATTTCTGGGCTAAATCACAGAATCGAAATTGCAGAATTTCAGACTGTTTGACCAGCGTTGACCAAGGCTGTTTTGACCTGTTTTGAGTGTGGTTTTGAGGGCAGAATTTCTGTTTCTTTAGGCCACATTGACAGCCACAGAAATCAAGGATTTTGTAGCTGTTTGACCTGTGTTGAATGCAGGTTGACCAGAGTTTTTGTAACTTTTTTTGGGTTAACTTTGACCACAGCTGGAGGCCGAATTTGACTGCCTTTGACCGAGCTTCAAAGGGGGTGTTTTACTGCTGTTTTGACTCAAGTTGACTTTCTGGTTAGGGCTGAAGTTTGACTGCAGTTGACTGCAGAATTTGACAGGGCTGATTTGACTTTGTATTTGGCTAGTCTATCTGACTTTTGTACTCTCTCTGTGCTGAACTATTGAATAATAATAAGAAGAATTGATCAAAGGGTTTTCCCCACATTTGGGTTTTTCCCTGGCATCTGCCAAATTCAGTGTTCTCTTGTCTTGGCTTGTCTTCTGCATTTGTTTTTATGTTCTATCTGCATTTACTGTCAATGTGATTAATGGTTAATGTGATTGCTACTGGAAATAATTGGATATTGTTATTGGACTGCTAAAGGAACATTGAAGTAAACTATGCTAAGCCTAGAAGATACCATTGTTAACTAAAATTAACAGTATTAGTGGAGGGAGACCTCAAGTAGTTGGATGCAAGGGATCAATGCTTGGTCAACTATAACAGAATCGACCACACTCACATTGTCATCATAGGGAAACATGTGAAGTACAAGAGACCATTTAGGAACAATATGTAGTGAGATTCACCCACATTCACATTGTCATCATAGGGAAACATGTGAAGTACAAGAGACCATTTAGGAACAATATGTAGTGAGGGGGGCGGGGGGGTCCAAACCATCATTTCAAACGTTGTGGAGACACATTAAGACTGAATCCATCTCTTCAAGACAAAGGGTGTCTTCAAATTTTTTTAGGAATGATGTTTGTAAAGACCTGGCACAAGGGTTGAAATCCCCCAAGAGGATATCATCTCCCAATGTGGATTAGTGAAAACTTTTTGGGTATAGGTTGAAGGGTCCCCACTGAACTTTGTATCAAGTATGGAGCTTGAGGAAGCAGTCAGGAAGTAGCAAACCACAATGAAAATGTCTTGAAAAAGAGGAGCTCTTCGTTGAACTTATGTACACATGAATCTGGTGTGCTTGTTGGAGACCCTTTGAGAGTGAATCCATCTCTTCAAGACTTGGCACAAGGGTTGAGATCTCCCAAGAGGATAACATATCCCAAAGTTGATCAGTGATTTTTTTTTGGGTATAGGTTGAGGGGTCCCCATTGAGCTTTGTATGAAGCACAAAGTCTGAGGAAGTACGAGAGAAGTAGCAAACTGCAATGAAAATAATAAATATCTTGAAAAAGAGGGGCTCTCCATTGCATTTGAGTACACATGAATCTGATGTGCTTGTTGGAGGTGACCATGAAAACATCATCTTGAATGGAATCTCAGATATGACATGCTACACCACTGGATCCTTTGAAACCATCGGAATGATGAGTTCCTTGTTTGCATCCTGAAGTCCAATGGTAAGCTGTGATGCTGGCACTCGAGACTCACATGGGTTGAAGAGACAAAAAGGTCACAAGAGAAAGCACATCATAGAACATGCAGGGGGAATACAATTTCACATCGTTGTGGTCTAATCAGGAATGGAGATGGAAGACGGCTTGACCCCGTCTCAGTGCAGGCTTCATTTGGATGGCTTAGGACCAAATCAACTAGGAGGGGGGGAGTCATATATGGCTGCTCTGAGATCTTGAACAATGACTCATTTATTCTCCTTGTTTGCCATAACTTGCTCTTTGACTTGTTGTTTGAACTGTTCTAACTTAGATCCGCTAAGATTAATGTCTAGGTAGATCCCTCGTGGAAGGAGAAAAATAATCTTTTGGCTCAGAGGGGTCTGAAAACAAAGGAAAATCGTCGAGTTAGTTTTAGTCCAAGTTCTCTTGAGGCTAAGGTCCTTCAATTCAAGGGTATGCTGCAAAAAAGAAAGAAAGACTTGTCTGCAAAGTATCTGAAGAGAAATAGGAGTCCTTGCCATCATGGTCCTTCATGATTTTGGCGTGGATGACCCCTTCCAGCCACCTTCCTTCTCTTAACAACCTGTAACCAAGGATTCGAATTTTGTTGATGACAGGGAATCCTGATTTTTAAATGTCATTAGCAATATTTCATGGATTTTGTTTCTGTCCTTTGTTAGTGGAGAGTTAGTATGAACATTGGATTTACAAAACTTATTGTAAATCCACAACTTAATGTTGTTCGTTTTGCTGGAAGAGTTTTAAATTTCATCAATTAACTTGGATTTTCTTAAAATTTAAATGCACTTGATCTTTTTAAAAATTTGGTATTCATTTGTTTTTGCGGGATATAGTATACTTGTTACTCCTGATATACTCCTTGAAACACTTATAAATTGTTGATTGCTTGTTGGTTGTGTTTATGGTATTTCTGTATGCATACCTTTTTTTAATTTTTCCAAGGAAAATCTCATTTGGAAACCCAAGGGATCCTTCCCTATATTGGTGGAAAATTCTGCATGCGTACCTGGCTGCTCTTATTTTTACTTGTCACCTTATAAAGCTGATTTATAGAAAGCAATGCTTATTGAGATCACCATCCCTAGAAGCTAATGTTTTTGTTAGCTAGAAGCTACACTCCATGCTACTTGGCCATCTAATATGTATCTTAACTTCAAAGTTCTATGGAAACTAAAAGCTTTTGGAAGTTGATAGCATCATTTTATGTGAAGTTAGATGATTTCTCAGCATGTAAGTGTGAATTGTTTATAGCAGGCTTTTTTTGCTTAGAAGCACATAACTGCAGCATTTGTGACAAATTTGCTTATGTAGGTTCCTGTAGCTCCACTCCCAAATTCCACTGAAGGTGCACCTGTCCCAAACCATCCATGGACGTACAACTCATCTGCTTCTGAAGATCTTTTTTATGAACGAGGCATTCCCACCATGATAACGTGGAGCTACGGTGGCAATGATGTGGCAGTGGAAGGTTCTTGGGATAATTGGACCTCAAGGTATGCTATAAGTATTTGAGATCTGTAATTGGACAGTCTGCTACATTTTTTGAGTTCCTGTCATGATCATTTGTCCTTTCTTTTGGTGAAAACTCTACTAAGTAGAAACAGTAGATTGTCGCGACTAACCTTAATTATTTAACACTATGTATAGCCATAGGCTTACATTTAAGGATATGATGCTTGCATTCAACTATTGGTTATCATTTTCTAATAGTAATCTCACCATGAAAATTAAATCTTCAAGTGTAGTAATTATTTGTCCTCAACACATCTAGCTTGTTGATTAAATGCATATTCTGCAGAAAGCCTTTACACAGAGCAGGAAAAGATTTCACTATTATGATGGTACTTCCGTCAGGAATATATCAGTACAAATTCATTGTTGATGGTGAATGGAGATATGTACCTGATCTGCCATGGATACCTGATGAGATGGGAAATGTCAAGAATATTCTGGATGTGCAGGTATATATTTCTCAGTTTTATTTCTTTATTTTTTACCCAAACTGATCACACATCATTATGGTTGAGCTTTATGCTTCCTCTGGTTAAAATTTTGCACAGGACTATGTTCCCGAGAATTTGGAAAGTGTGGCAGAATTTGAACCTCCTCAATCGCCAGAGTCAAGTTACAATGGTCCGTTTCCACCTCCAGAAGACTTTGCTAAGGACCCTCCTCCAGTTCCACCTCATTTGCATTTGACACTACTGAATGTTCCTCCTGCAGAAGCCCCAGGGGTTGCAGCACGGCCTCAGCATGTAGTTCTGAACCATCTTTATGTGGGGAAAGAGAAAAGTTCTCAATCAGTGCTGGCACTTGGCCTAACACACCGTTTTCGTTCTAAATATGTCACTGTTGTCCTGTACAAACCCCTCAAAGTAAAAACCTGAGAATAGTGCAAATTTGGATGGATATTGCTTTTCTGCTTCTCTGACGTTTATACTTAGTGCTACAACTTAATAACTTAGCTATACCTTATTGAACACATAATTTAGTTAAGATTTAGTACTCCAGTTGTGTTTACAAGCTAAAGGCAAGTCTTTGGTTTGTCAAATTTTGAAATTTCCCCTCAAGTTTTGCCTTGTGGCTGGTGTAACAGAAGTTATTGGCTGATAAATTTTATTCCAAAGTTGATTACAAAATAATTCTGTCGAATTTAAATTTAATTCTCTGGAGCTCTAGCTGCCTGTTCCCTCTTTGGATTAGATTTCAACTTGTGAAGCAACAGCTGTCTATATCGAACTAATCCACATTTTTCTCATCCAAAATAAAAAGTGCAGTCTTTGTCGTGTTAAGTTTGTGTAGTGTAGTCTTTGCTGATATCAATATATATTACAACTCAGTAATACATGCTTAAGTCAGCTGGTTTTTGCTTGTGTTCGATGTTGGGGACAATGAAATTCGAAGTTAGCCATCAGGGAATAAAGTTAGCCCGTGCAAAAATGTGATAAAATTTGCCATCAGGGGATAAAGTGACTTTTATAATTCATACATAAAAAAAAAGCAAATAGAAAATTATTTGAACTTCAAGTTTGATCCAAAAAAGTTTGGAATCCGGACTCTTTTATCACGTTAAGTTTCGGTAGTGCGAGAAGACGTGAATACGTTATATTTTTCAAAAGCAAGGCTGCCTATATATGGCTTTGTTTCCCTATTTTTATATATATAATGTTTAACAGAGAACAAATCTTAAACACTTTTTATTTATATTTTTCATTAAAAAATCTGCCTGGCCAGTTCAATCCAGTACGGCATGAGATTCAAAGTCGATAATTTTCGAAATGAAATCACCAAAAGATAGTGGCGAATGTTGAGTTTATATGAAGGTTAAAATTGAATTCCTTGGTTAGCATTACATTTTACTTTTCTCAAGTGGAAACACGTTCTTTCTCGGTGTCTAAAACTGAGTGTCATCGTGGTTGAGAATTTTCAGATAATCGTTCTTTCTCGGTGTCTAAAACTGAGTGTCATCTTGCTTGAGAATTTTCAGATGATTGAAATCCATCCGGATCATTTCAGTCATTATCATTGTCAAGTTTGATTGCTTTCCCTGCACTGTATGGACGCTATAATCTTTGTCAATTCTGAAATCTTGAAAAGTCTGCTCAATTCTAAATGGGATGTGAAATTCTAATTTCTCTATTTGAAGTTCAATGAGGTTGGAACAACCTTCAAATGTCTTGAAACGATATAAAAGGATATAAAAACAGATGTCACTTTTACTTAATTACCAATAATTACCAAGGTCACAAAGTCCTCAAAGCTCTAACCTCATCTTTGCTCTATTTTCATGAATTGTTGGACAAAAATGCTAGGGGAGTGTATAGGGGAGGGGGTTGCCCAAACATCCTCCCTTTTGCGGAAACAGATCCCCATATTAGAGGAATATTTTCCTATGCCTTTCCCTCAGAGATGGACATGGGAAAATGTTCTCCTAGGTGCCTCCCCCGGTCATGGGAGCATGACAACTGTGGGGGTCGTGCCACCATGGGGGATTGCCTAAATTTTGTGGGTTTGTCCATCTGCTCCTACATATTCTTCTCTCCATCCTCAAAACCTGGTAAAACATAACCACTAGATTCCACTTTTAAATTTTTTTGGATATTATAAACTCTAGATTGCCTGAACTTCGTGGGTTTGTCCATCTGCTCCTACATATCCCTTCCCTCCGTCAAAACTTGGTAAAACATAACCACTAGATTCCACTATAAAACAAAATTGGTTATCAGTTGAGAGGTCTCCATTCGGGGTGTTTTAGGCAAAGCACTTTATAACTTCCTTGCCCTCTCTATGTATCAATTCTAATCTCCAAGTATATTAAAAATGTTGATCTTTCCTTACTCCAAGAGTTGCATTCTTTTTAAGTGATGTGCTATGGGAGGGCTTTCACTTTAAGGATATATTTTGTTGACCATTTTATATGCATTTTATTTTCTTTTGTGACTCCAATATAAATAATCTGTCAATGCACTATTTCAGAGTATCACATCAAATGTAAGTAAAGAACATAAGCATTTCTAAAGATAGACTTTCATTTCAATTATGATAAGCATTCTTTGATTTTAATGCAATCTTTTAAAGATACCCCTTTAACTAGAGTTTCTTCATTGAGTCAAGATATTTCCTCCTCATCACTTTTGTGACTTTTTCTTTGACTAACTTAGTGACAAGGACTTTCACGTCTCCTGCAATTTATCTATGGTGCTTTCCTCCAAAAATTCACTTATTTTTGTTTAATCACATTTACAACAAAAGTTAATGAATTGAGGAACCAAATGCTCTTCAGGATTGCTTTGCTTTTCCATATTCTCCAATGTACTTTTCTAGGTTTACATTACAGTGATGTAAATGTAAATTTCCCATTTGACAATTATATATTTTGCTTCTCCTAGTATAAAGTCCAAGCCCATTTTGTGAAAGAGCATTGGACTAAACCCTGAAAATGATCTTTCTCTTGATTCCAATGAAAAAGCCAAGAGGGTCCTTTAAAGCTTTCTTTTTTTCCCTCGTGTTTTTAAAATTCTCTATTTTTAGAAATTTTTGTTAATGCGAGTCATAGAAATATGTTTATTATTGCTCTAAGCTACCAGGTTTACTTTTAATTTTAATTTTTTTAATTGGTTTAAGGCATGCTTACTGTTTGTGTTCAAAATTTCCTGTTCTTTGGTTTCCTTAATAGCATGCTATAGTCATGTTCATTTTTCATGTAGATTTAGCCACAACAAGTTTTATGGAATATTGTGTTAGTTTTGAACTATCGAGGTTCATCTTAAGGAAAATTATATTTATGGTTTTCATTAATACTTAATGTAATCGGTGGAAATTGTTATTTTTTTGAGTTGTTTGGTTGGCTTTGATTAAATTTAACTTAGATCTTAATGTCATCCTTAAATCAAGTTATCCCAGTTTGAGCTGGAGTTGGATGGCCATAGTTGTATGTTTAACATGACTTTAGTGAATAGATAGTTTTGTGTGACTTTTGACTTTTGGATATGCGACTGCAAATGACATGTTTACACTGCTTTGGGATCCCATATGTTGTTATTAAGAGACTTCCACTTTTGTAGTTGTTATGACTAAGTTATTCAATGTACTGCGATATATTATATGTCATGAATTTTATCTCTGTAATCCCATGTAGGGGGTTCTTGCATTTATATGTTATGAATTTTATATCTGTAATCACATGTAGGGGGCTGTTGCATTTATGATACCTTGATTAGATGTAGAGCCTTGCTGGTTTGCCTCATTCACAAATGACTTGCTGAACTATTGTGTGTTGACTCAGAGACTACATTTTACATGACATGGGTTTGATTATATGTAGAGCCTTGCTGGTTTGCCTCATTCACTAATGACTTGCTGAACTATTGTGTGTTGACTCATACTACATTTTACATGACATGGGTTTAATGAGACTTGAGGATATATCTATGTTGTTTTTTCTTATATATAGACAAACATGTTTCAACGGTTGCTTTATACATACATGTATATGTGATGATGACATAATTTTTTGAATTTAGTTAGTATGATTGATGATTTCATGTCATACATATGTTGCACATAGTCATAATTTTTATTGTGAACAAATTCCTCTAATTTGAACATTTAACTTTGAAATGTGGTATCATATACAAATATGAAGATTAGATGAATGTAGTTGCTATATGCAATTCATATTTTTGATTACAAGATTTGGTTTATGTTAGGAGATGATTGATGTTTTCTATAGGTGATGACTTATAATTGTCATGATGTGATATGAGTGAGAGTTTGATGACTTATAATTGTCATGATGTGATATGAGTGAGAGTTTGTTAGGACAACTGTTCCCTTGACCTAAATTACCAATTTTGTACCCGAGCTTCTAGGAGACTATCCCTACAAAGGATGTTACTAGCACCATATCACGGGTTGGTGACAAGAGATACAATCCCTAGTTCTATACAACCGATTCATTTCCCTCCTTTCCCAATCTTGGATCATGTAGATTATCAATGTCTAGATGTGATATCAATAGGATCCTAGAGCATGCAATGCAACACTAGGAGGGGACCTTTGGTGGTTGTAAATAAGGTAGTGATTATATCAAAACATCAAGAGGGAGGAAATTGGTGGTTATAAATAAAGGTCTAAGATCATACCCAACAAAACTCTTGCAAAATAGAGCATATTTATATTTGACTATTGGGTGGAGATCACTAGTGACTACGAGATTTATACTTGAATCCTAGGCGGGAATGACTAGTAGCCACAAGAGTTAGACCGAAGAACTAGGTGGGGACCATTGGTAGCTCTACTTGGAATTGAATGCATGCATGACTACTTGTGTTGCATGTTTGATATTTGGATTTAAAACATTTTCATTTTGTAACTCTAACATGTAGACCTCTAAGGATATTGTTTGCTTACTAGTGCACATGAAAGATTTACAAATGATAGCTACACATGCAAACCTCATGCCTACATGATGCTATTAACTTATTAGTAGGTGCATTTGGTTAATGATAATAATCTAAATGGGAGTGATTGATGTCATAACTTAAACATAAATATTAATTAAAAGATGAGCAAATTTGGAGAGATTAACTAAGTTAATGCATGAGATTGCGTTATATGTGCATGCGGTGTCACTTACATGAGGAGGATAACATGCAAATTAAATAATACTATATTTTTTGTTGGTTGGTGTGCATAATGGGAGGTTTTATGAAGGGATGAAGGTGGTTTGCGGTTCCATACACCCTTCTTGGTTATGTGAGCCATGAAGATACCAGTTGAGTTATTAGAGAGGGAGAGATTTGGTATAGGCTTGAGGATTGTGGTAGTGGGGGCTTTTAATTTGAAAGGATTAGGTTAGGAAGATAATCTTCCTATCCGCCACATTTGCTTGGTTGCTAGATCTCCCCATTGGTGTAGCCATTGGACTTGTTAGAAAAGGGTGGATTGAAAGAAGGGGGAGGAAAAAACAAAATATGCATCTTGGTTGCCAAGTATTTCCCTTGATTGCAATTCCTATTTAGTTGTTGGTTGAAGATTTTAGAGATAGAGAATCAATTGTTATAGATCAGGTTTTCATTTATTGTTTTAATTGCAACCTAGTTTATTTCATAATATATAGGAATTTGTAGTATATAGCCACACTAATATCTTTACAACTTTCATGCCTTTCTATTATTATAATTATATAGTGATGTAAATTATTTACTTGATCCTAAATTAAATAAAAGAGTTGTATCATTGTCACTAAATCCATTAGTGTTGATGCCATTTTTGGGTTGTACATTTATGAGTTTCCTTGGAAGGACAAGAGTTCAAACAGAACACTAGAGATGGATCTTCATCTAAGAATGAGGATGAAGAGGATTGTGCTTTGGCTGCCAAGGCGAGGAAAGGGAAGGGGAAGAAATTCCATTCTAAATTTGAGTCCAAGAATGGAAAGAAGCAGGACATGTCCAAGGTGAAGTGTTTTCACTGTCACGAACATGGGCATTTTGCTACTAACTGTCCACAAAAGAAGAAGAACAAGAAGGTTGGAGGATCTATCGCTGGTGAGGCCCTTGCCTCGCAATTTGAGCTTGACTTCTCATTGATCGCATGCATGGTGTCCAATGCATTGGGATTTGTGTGGTATTTGGATAGTGGCGCTTCCTTTTGTTAGGTCCCCGTAATTTTGGTAGATTGGCAATGACCAAAAAGACAAGGGTAACATCAAACCTGTTGGAACACCTAATCCTACATGGGTAGGTGTGGAATATGAAAAGTCACAATGGAGTCCAAGTGACCTTGGAATATGAAACCAAGAGTCACACCATTGTACTATAAATGTACATCATATGTATAATGGAAAATAAGAAAGCCTCACGCTTATCTTTCATTGTGTGTTGTTTCTCTTGTGTGTGTGCTTATTCTCCTCATACACCAAGTGTGTGCTTCAACATGGTGTTTAACATGGTATCGGAGCGGGCGATTGCTGGCCCTGCTTCAATTGAGTGAGCCATTTGTGTTTATGGCCTATGCATATCTGCAAAACTTGTTGGTTTTTTTGCAGCACTCAAGTGTTTGTAGCAGTCTTTTTGCCACATTCAGAAAGTGGTTTCAGGAGAAGAAGCAGCATTCAGAAGAAAGAGCAGCATTCAGAATTTGTTTTGAAGAAGAGCAGCAGTCGTTTTGAAGAAAGGCAGCACTGCCCATCTGAAGGTTTTCATTCTCATTTTTCTTGCAATTTCTGCTTATTAAAATCTGCATTTTGAAGAGCTGCTGGAATAGTGCTTTAACTTGGGTTTCTGAACAAGTTTCTGAGTTTTTACTGGAAATATTTCTGAGTTTTCATTGGAAGATTTCTGAGAATTTTGAGTTTTTCTGCTGCTATATGGCCCTCTGCAATTTTTGAAGAAAAGTTCTGGGTTTTTGAAGTAAATATTTCTGAGTTTTTACTGGCAAAATTCTGCCACATTTCCTGAGAAAAATCTCTGCATTTTGTCCAATACTTTGCTGCTGAGCTATTGGAAAATTTCTGAGTTCTATTGACAATCTCTACATTTTCTGCTGATGGATTTATTGGAAAAATTCTACTGCTGTGGATTCCTTATCTCTGCTCTGCTGTTTTAATAAAAAATAAAAATAAAAAATAAAAAAAAATCCTGCAACTCTCATTCAAACCCCGCTCCACACCTCGATTCCCCTCGACCTGCATACATCCCTCCCCTATTAATGAACAACAGAATTTAATATACACCCTACGCCTACCCCTCCCCTTATCTCTCCACGCTGCGCCTCCCCAATCTGCAACTACGCACTGCGCTATTCCATTATCCTACCTTCCTTACAGCAATACTGCGCACTCACCAACACAGTCTTACCCTGTTGTAACGTTTCTGCACCTACGCCCTTACACGCCCCTCTCTGCATCTAATTCTCGAACCCATACACCTACGCAACAGCTCCTACCCCTTGCCATCGTTCTCTCCCCCATCCCTACGACCTTCTCAGCTCCCTTTCCCATTTGACTCGGCCTTTTGGCCTTCCCCTTACACCTGCAATACGCTTCCTTACAGCGCTTTCACTGCACACTCCTCTCACCTACGCATTACGTCCCCCTTAACACACTTTCACAAATATATATCTCCATTATTTAAAAGCCGGCCCTCCCATATAATAAAACCCACCCTCCATTTTTTTAAATAAATTCTCTATAGTCTCCACGGCATCCCTCTTACTCTCCACGGCATTCCATGTTATATATGTTACATTAAATCCCCTCTCTGCATACGCCCTTACCCCTTTTACTATGCTTCATTTTTTAAAATTCGACCTTTTTTAAAATCTTCCCCCACTTCATGTTTTAAATTAATCCTCCCCTCCCATATAAAACGACCCCCCCACTTTAAAATTAATTTAATACCCTTCCACTAAAATTAATCCCCACTCATTATATTTTAATCCCATTCCCATTATATTTTAATCCCATTCCCATTATATTTTTAATTTTTTTAAATATATTCCCCCCTCCCACATTTAATACATTCCCCTCCCTTTTTAATTTTCATATTTAATTTCATTTTAATATATCCCCTCCTCTCCCATTTTAATATTTCCCCTCCTTTATTAAATTCCCTCCCTTTTAATCCCCTCTCCATTATTTAATTCCCATTGATTTATTTTTTAATTAATTTTTAATTAATTAAAAAAAAAAAAAAACCAGCAGAGAGAGAGAGGAAAGAGAGAAGATTTGAAAAGCAGAAAAAGAGGAATGATATGTGAGCAGAATTGAAGAAATGACATGGACTATATCGCAGATTTGATATTTTATGATTTGTGGCATTGATTCGAAGAGTAATTTTTTGAAGAATTTCACATTTGAAGACAAGTTTTCCATCATTTGAACAGCGCTTTGAAGAAAATTTTCAGCTGCCTTAAAGGCTTCTTTCATAGTGTTTTCAGCTGCACACATTTTTGCAGAGATTTTGTATTGAACTCATATTGTATTGAGTAGACATTGCTTCATTCATAGTTGGAATCAGAAAATTTG
Source organism: Pinus albicaulis (assembly GCA_034641835.2). Classification (NCBI taxonomy): domain Eukaryota; kingdom Viridiplantae; phylum Streptophyta; class Pinopsida; order Pinales; family Pinaceae; genus Pinus; species Pinus albicaulis. Next base: position 1,018,241,620 of record CM076574.1, read on the forward strand.
AGTTGTTGGATTGTTGATTGCCCTCCATCACTTGAGGAGCACACCTTGTACTTTGAGAATTCCTTGGAGTCATTTGTATTTGTTGAATCATTGTAAACGGGTGCATTTTCGGTTGAAGCCGACACCTTTTCATTTGTTTTGAGCCTAATTTGTTGAAAATGACCAAAATCAATGAGGCATTAGTGTTGTTGAATGACCTCATTCATTCAAATGTTCATGATATGATAAAAATGAGCAAGGATGCTCTATGTAACATTCAGAGTTGTTTGCTAGATGCACAAGAGAAGATTGAGTTTTTGCAGTTGGAATCTCAGCTCCAACGAAATGAACTTCAGCAGAAGAGTCACCATTCTGAACCTGTTTCTGTTCAGAAGATTGTGAAGGACTCTCATCAGAAGAAAGAAGACAAAGTTGCAGATGATTCACATTCAGTTCCTTGCACTAGAGCAGATGTACATGCAGATGCAGCAGCTCAGCCTGCACTTCCTAAGCCCATCATCAGACCTTGGGAAGAGCTTGTCCACAACAAGCACCGAACTGGTCTTGGATATGACAAGGATGTGTCCTTTCATATTCCGGACTACACCAAGCCCATCATATTTCAGAGTGCCGGATTCATGTATGACAGTTCACCTGCAGCTGTTCCAGATCCTGTTCCACTTCCACAACAGATTGAGAAATGCCAACACTGTGATCGAGTTGGCCATATGAAAGATCATTGTTTTGATCTTCATCCATGCAAGCATTGTGGTCGGCACACCCACTCTTCAGACAGATGCTTCAGACACAAGCCTCCTGCAAGAACCAAGATTCATCTTGGATGGATCGCTTCTTGGCAATGGGCATCAGCAGCCAAGAAGATGTTTACGACACATATTAGAACTTGTTCACGGATATTGAGCAAACTTGCAGTTGTGTTTTCGCCATCATCTCACCTTGTCCCTGACAGGGGGGAAAATGGTGGTCATGTACAAGCTTCGAGGACAGATCAAGCGAGCCTGAGCCACAATCTCTTATTCCATGTTCAGAGTTGTAGCCAGCAGTTCAAGCGAGCCTGAGCCACAATTCGTCATTCCGGATTCAGAGATGTAGCCAGAGACATGGATGCCCATGAGCATACCTTCGGTTGGTGGATAACCTAAAACCATCATCTTTGGTTGGTGGACAACCTAAAACCACCACAAGCGAGAACACTTCCTCTAGCAGAAGCCTTCAGCTTAGCAGCCTTCAGCTTCTTTCCAGCATTGGTTGAGTTCCAGGAAATGCTTCAAAGCATTCCCGAGTTGTTGGTAATCCTAAAACCATCACAGGTAGTAGACCTCCCTTCTTTTAGGTTGAAGGTCTCCCTTTTTTATGAGGGACAATTCCTCTAGCAGAAGCCTTCAGCTTCTTGCCAGTTTTGGAAGAGTTCCAGGAACTGCAACAAGTTTTGCGTTCCAGTGTTTGTGGTCATCCTAAAACCACCTCTTTTTTTCCAACATTTCAGAGAGTTGATTCAGCCCAAGTGCTGCCATGTATACTTGCATATTTGTATTACAACTCTTTTCTTGGACTCACACATACCCCTTCGGATTAAGGGGGGATGTTGGAACACCTAATCCTACATGGGTAGGTGTGGAATATGAAAAGTCACAATGGAGTCCAAGTGACCTTGGAATATGAAACCAAGAGTCACACCATTGTACTATAAATGTACATCATATATATAATGGAAAATAAGAAAGCCTCACGCTTATCTTTCATTGTGTGTTGTTTCTCTTGTGTGTGTGCTTATTCTCCTCATACACCAAGTGTGTGCTTCAACTTGGTGTATGCATACCTAGGACCTAGCCTTCCTGGACTTAGAGAGGGCTTTCTCTATGCTTATGTAAATGATTTAACTTGTTTGATTTTAGAGTTTGATTTTAGGCTAGTTATAGGGATTAGGGTTTGTTTGTTTGTTTGTTTGGTTGGATAAATTGTCAACAAGAATAAGTAAAGTAAGAGAGGATCAATCCATTGGGCTATGGAGTCTGCAAAGATTTCGAAGAGTGCAAAAATAGTTCAAGGGTGTTTCATAGGGGAAGTAAACAGGGCCAAATGGATCTAAGTAGGTTTTGAGTGAGTGAAATGAACATGGAGTAGTGAATATAGTAGTTAAGGGGCAATCAAGGATCCTTTAACAAACTAATAACAAGGAAAATCTTTCAACATGATTAACATGGTAAAAACTTGAAGGGAAATGAAGGATTCTTCAACTAAACAATACTAAGTAGACCTTAGAGAAACAGACGAGTAAACTTAGAGAGCAGTTAAGTATTATCTGAAACTTACTTGCAAGCAATTAGATTTTTAACATAACATCTCAGAAAAACTAAAGAGCACTGAAGAATTCATTAGTTAAACTTCAAGGAAGAAAACATAAATATCAAAGGATGCAGACAAAGTAGGGTGCCAAAAGACATATCCTACTTTAAGATTTCTATTCCATGATCAAAGAAACACAATGAGAACTGAAGAAAACATGTACAAAGGTGGAATACATCACCATTCAACAAAGCTTTATGAATCCTAAGAATGAGCTCAATCCACAGCTGCTCAGTCCAAAGCCATCACAAGACACCGAAGCCAATTTCATAAATAAACTTAGAGTCTATATCATATTATGCTCAACAACCAACCAAAAATTTACAATAAGGCCTCAAGGCTCTATTTAACCAGCAAATGAAGAGGTGGAAACCCTAAGAGGCTTTTAGAAACCATAAATACACCATAAATGTCTTTTATGTCCAAAGAGGCCATGCAAGGCCCAAGGCACATAATAACTATTGTAATAAATGAAATATAACCTAAAAATAATTCTTTAATCAAAGATCGAGTGATTTTCCCCAAAAAATCTCGAAAATATCCTTCAGTGTGTTTTGTTGACTTTTTTGCAAGGGGGCAGCTTCATAGGTCTGAAAGTGCAGCGCCTGCCCAAGAAAACTGGGTCCACTTGCAGCCAAGTTTTGATGGACTTCCAATGTCGGAATTGGCTTCGTGATGGCTCGTTGGAAAGCCTGTTGAGTCTACTTTCCAAAAGTACTTTTGGTTTTCTGATTGGGCTTCATTAACCTGTTAAAAAAGTAAATCTCCCAAGGCTGCTCTAGGCGCAACGCCAACCTTGAAAACATGGTAGAAAGGTGAAAATTGGCATGTTTCTGGGCCTTTTGAGGGACCAAGAATGCTCCAAATGCTATGAAATTTGGTGTGGATGATGTCCTTAGGCTGATGAATCTAAAAATGCAAAATTTACCTCCATTGGATGCCTGTAGGAAAAGCGTAGCGCCAAGGGCGCTGCGCTTTCGGCCCTTAATATCAGTCAAAAAAACCAAAAATGTCAAAAGCTTGCCAAAATTTGCATTTGTCTTCCTCATGGGTTTTGGGAGGCTTGAGTTCTTGTATTTCGGCAAGGGCTTCTTTGAGCTTGGCCCTTGCAAATTTGTTCTTCAAGGCATAGTGCTTGGCCATATTTTTCTGTAGGCCAAGGTCCCTTTCTGTCTTCTTCAGCTGCTTGTTTTCATTCTTATAATACTCAATGTTATACATTTCCATGCCGAGTTTTCTTTGTAGGTCTCTGATCTCTTCATCCTTGCTTTGGAGCAAGATTCTTGTAATCCTCTCTTCATCTTCATTTTGACTGTCAAGGTCAATGAGTTGGTGCTCTTGTTTAGTTTGATGCTTGCCTTTCTTATTTCCAACAATGACCTTTTTCTTGCCTTTGTCAAACTTTTTTGTTGATGCATAAATTATGGTCCCTTTCCTTTTAGAGGCAGCAAACACATGCCTTTCTCCTCTTTGGTAAGTCAAAGAAAGAGGTTTGATTGTGACCATTTCAGTGTCTTCATTATTTTTTCCATATTGACTGTCATTATCAGTGATATTCATGCTGTCCTTATGGCTTTCATGGCTGCTGTCATGACTGTCATGCTCCTTACTGTCTTCTTCTTCATTGCTGCTATCATCCTCTTCATTTTCTTCCTTGTTATCATCAGCTTCATTGACATTCTGATCCTTGGTATCACCGCTGTCGTTAGCATCATTATTGCTATAAGTTACCATGTTTTCTGCTTCATCACTATCCTCTTTGTTTCCAACATCAACACTGTGCTTATCACTACTAGGAACCTCACTGTTTTTACTGTCATTGTGGCTCTTAGTTTCACTGCCATCATTATTATCATATGTCTCTCTGTCACTTCCTTCATTTGTGTCCAGACTGTCTTCTACCACTTCATCTCCAACATCATCATCATTATCTTGACTGCTTTCTTCATCATTTGCCTCATCTTCATTGTCATCTACATCTATGTTTTCTGTTTCATTGCTAGCCTCTGCCTCTTCACTCCATTTTTATTCAATACTTGTTTCATCATTATTGCTCTCTCCTTCATTAGTATTTGATTGCTCATCATGGTCACTTCCTTCTTGATCTGATGCACTGGGAGAAGATGAGGAAGGAAGGTTTTCTTGAGGTGAGGATACATGTGTAGATGATGAAGCATGATCAATAGGAGATGATGGGGGTATTGGGGGAGGAGGATGAGATGACGAGGGAAATTTTTTTCTGAGGATGGGGCTGAGGTTTTGTGAACACTTCATGAGAAATGAACACTTCCCATGGTCTGCCTTTTTGCTCCAACTGATGTAGCACAACCATCTTGATTAAAGAATGATGAAACAAACTTTGCATTTGCTGGGAGTAGTTTCTCCTCTGAACAACAGAAGACATTTTATCGATACTCCTATAGAGGTAGTAGGGTAAATGAAGCGTTTTAACCATAGTGAAGTGCATGAGTAATCTGATATGATAGGAGTAAAGTCTAGAGTACCTTCCCTCACATGTAAAATATTTCATGATGACTCTCATCAAGGGTGCATACCTCTCCAGCAAATGTGAAAAAGGGAAGATATATTTGCAGCCTTCTTTGTATCTGGGTTTGAGAAAAGGCGCATAACAACTTATATCTAAATTTTCTCTTTTGAACTATTTTTCACCAACATTGGGTATACATGTAGCATGGGCAATGATATCTGCGGAGAGTTCAAAGGTCACCCCTGAAAAGCTTGATTGTTTGTCATGTAAGTTAAGGATGAATAACCTTGTGAGCTCTGGGTGACTTTGTACTTGTTGGACTCTTCCACAAAACTTAAAACACCCTACATTTTGGAAACATGTGATAATCATAGGAGAGGCATTAAGCTCCACAGTGTCTTGGGGTTCAAACCTATTAACCTTCCCACCTCTGTGTTTCTGCCTCCTAGGCACTTGGCCTTCTTCACTACTAACATTTCCTCCTCCTCCTCCTAACATTTTGATTACTGCTATTTTTAAACAAACCCTAGCTCTGTTTGTGAAACTTGATATAAGGAGTGAATTGGAATGATGGATGAAAGACGACCTTTGCAAGTGAGTGAGAGGAAGGTGTAGGTGTATGACTGAGCCTTTTAAGCTTTTATGAAGGGTCAATCTTCAAATCACTGCAACCATACTACTTCATACCCTACTTGACTGATATATTCGTGTTTGTAGATGATGGAGGTTGAAACAGGGTTTTTTTAGCATGAAGATTAGGGTTTTTCACTCCTTAGGGTTTGGTCAATTCCTATTGACATTAAACCATCAAAATTCACTGGAGAAGAAATCAAGACATCCACCTACCGATTTGTAATGCCCTTGAAAGTCCTTTGATGTCAGTTGGAAGGAGTTTTTTGATGTTTTTTGGGAGCTTACAGGTGAAGGATGAGCTTCACGTGAAAGCGCAGTGCCTGCACGCAGAGTCGGGTCCTCCCTGCCCAACGCGTAGCGCCTACACGCATTTTCGGGTCCTCTCTGCCCAACACGTAGCGCCTGCACGCGTTTTTGGGTGTCGGGCTTCCCTACGCGCAACGCCTGAACGCAGTTTGGGCCTGTCGGGCTCTCCTGGGCGTAGCGCCTGAACGCAGTCTGGGCCTATCGGGCTTTCTTGGGTGAAAGTGTAGCGCCTGCACGAACAAGCAGCGCGTGTCTCCGAATCCGCAACATAATGCAATTTTTCACTGGAAAATCCTCTGAACGCACAGCGTCGGACACTGAACGCATAATGCCGGGTAGACTTGCCCAAAATTTGACTAAAATGCCCAAATTTCTCTCTTGGATGCTTTGGTTGTCTTTGCAAGTGCACAATGAGTTGGGTGAAGGACAAAATGGTCCTTTATAGCCTAGGAAAATAAATTGAATTTAGAAAACGCACTTTGATAATGTTTTTTGATCCTTTTCATTTCACTGATATTCCCTTGTCTTTTGCTGCAGGTGGCTAAAAAAAAAACATTTAATGGCCCTTTCCTTTTGATGGCATCTTGCTGGAAACATGAAAGGGTCTTTTTTAGCCCGAGGGAGTGTTTCACTCATCTTGACATATTAGAGAACCAAAAATACCTTTTCTGCCATCTTGGAACCTAACACATCTCTTTAGCTCATTCAGTAATGGTAAGTTTCTTAAAACATTTTTGAGGGATTTCTTCCTTATGACAGCATTGTCAAAACCCCTTTTTTGCTTGCATTGTGAAGTTGTAATCAAGTTTTTACCCCTTTTGACATTTCTGAGTGTGGGTGACTTGAAACATGGTTTCTTCCCTTCTCACTGATATTCTTTACTTCTTTGTCCTTTGAAACAGTGAGAAATCTCACCTTGGCAAACTCTGGGATGACATACACAGTAGCCCCTTAAAATCTTATTTCTGCTGTCATGATGGAGGCTTAACAACTTCATTTTAACTCTTTTGACCATCTTTGGCATGAAAAACTCCTTGGGATGAGTTTGGAATCTTTGCAAACAGTTATATCTTCAGGAATACTTTACTGTCTTTATGGAGTCCAAACTTACCCTTTTACCTTCTTTGATCACCTTACCAAAACCCTAGGTTTTTGGGATGCTTGAGAACAATTATCAGTGTTGTCTTTTAAGTTCTCTATAGCCCTTTCAAGTTCATTAATTTCTGTCCAGTTCACCTCACCTTTTTCCCTTTTTTCATATATAATTTCTAAGAAATTTCTTCCATGTTTGGTTCACTTGGTGTGCCTCCTCCATGTGTTCCGCTGCATTGGACCTTTGCTTGGCGCACTGATGGCCCAATCAGTCTTAGGAACCTTGTTTCTCCTTGGACATAAACTACTCCCTGTCTTCCTTTAGGAACACATTAGTTACTTTATAAATTTCCTTTGCTGATATACCTCTTGGCATTCCTGCAGAAATGCCAAGCACATTTACCTTGTGCAAAACTTGAAAATTGATAAAGTAGCCCCCTTTGGAGATTTTCTGCTCTTTCTTGGGCAATCATGTGCTACTCTTCTTTTACATTTGAAAGAGCCTCTAGCATAGGAAAATCAGAGCTCAGAAACACCAAGGATAACCCTACAACCTATGAAACCCTAATGACCTAGTGGGAGGCTCCTTTGACTTGGTTTTTGACTGAAATCTTGGCTTGGGGTCTTCAAGTGTAAAAAACAGATTTTCTGACAAATAGATGTATTGAAAATCCAAAATTCAATGCACTCGATTTATCTAAAGAGCCTACAGAGATAGTTTTGAGACCATCAATGAGCCTACAAAGATAGTTTTGAGACCATCAATGCTCGAGGCCCCTGGTGAACATGAGAAGGAGTAGGCTGTTTGGAAATCATAGATGGAAAGTGGAGGGGTGAGGCAAAGGAAAAACATAGTGCTGAGGTTATGGGTGGGAAAATAGGATAAAGATGAATTGCATGAGCGCATGAGGGATCTTTTAGGAGTGGTATTTTAACCATGGAATGACAGAGTAGTAAAATAGTGAAAAAATAGTTTTAAGGATAATGAAGGCAGTGAGATTTCTAAAACTCACAATATTTATGAATCTTGTTTTTAGAAATCTAGAACTGATATTTAGTCATCCATAGATAATAAAAATTACTGATGACTAACCGTGGCTCCACTTGGGGAGGGCAGCTCCTTTTCAGGAGGTGTCTAGGACCTCAGAGCTCAAATCTCTGAGTTTTGAAGACCAGTGCCTTACTTGCACTTTGCAGATTTCTTTCTTTCATCTCTGCTTTTTTCTCTTTGAAGCTATGATTTCAAAATCAGAAAGACATTCGTGCTTCAGATTCATTTCTACCTACACATCATACCTTGCCTAACATTTTTTCTTCTTTTGGGTGCACTTGGACCGACAAACCCTTGACATTATTTTTCTCTTGAAAGCAAAACAAACTATCTACTTGTACCCTTATCACTTCCAAGAGTTCAGATTATGCTGGTGAACTCTATCATTCTCTACTTAATCTATTTATTTGTCAAGATTAAGCTGTTTGATAGATTTTTATTCCCTAGCCTACTAACATGAAATTTAAAACATGATCATACCAAGATTAAGCAATCTGATTTGTCATGGGTTGTGGAATTTTGGACAAGCTACACAAAAATATTAATTTTTGCACAATCAAAACTAGAAAACATGAGGGTTGTGATTTAGAATTTGTTTAAGCATCCCTCTCTTTCTCCTTGGTTCAGATTTGAGCATGAAGAACCAACAATTTCCTTTTCTAATCTATCCTACTGACAAGTCAAGTTTAAATAGTCTGACAAGTCTTCTTTCACTAATCTATCAACATAAATTAAAACATGTTCTAATCATGATTAGGCTGTATGATTAAACAAGACTCCCTTTCTTAACAAGTAGTGGCATTTAGGCTTGCACACTTTCAACAATACTCTTTTTTGGGTATGGGGTTGTACCTATTCTTTTCCTGCCCTCTTTTACTTCTTTTTTCTGGTTTTGTGTTTTTGTTTATTTTATCTTTCATCAAGCAATGTTATGTACAACGAATGAAAGTTTCAAATTAGGAATTTTGACAAAAATAGTGCTTGAGCATCCTGCCATTGACAAGACCTCCAAATACCTCAGTTCCATCCAGCTCTTGCAAAAAGAATACATTGTTACCTCTAACTGAATGGATGATGTATGGATCCTTCCATAAATTTTCAAATTTGCCATGTTTTCCTTTGTATTTTCTCCTTGAATCCCACTTCAACACTTTGTCTGCAATGTGAAAATAACTAGCCTTGGTCCTTCTGTCAAAGATATTCTTGATGTTTTCTTGCACTGCTTGTGTCTTCTTGTAAACTTCTTCTCTTGACTGCTACAAATGAATGGTTTGGTTCAACCTCCTTTGCATGTCATTCTCTTCTGATTGCACCTCTTGGAGGAGCTTCATCACTAGAAATCCCAAGGATGTTGGGAACACTGCATCCATGCCATACACTAGTTGATAGGGAGACATACCGATTGTTTTTTTGGTGGTTAGTCTATCAGCCCATTGTGCATGCACTAGTTTGCTATGCCATGCTTTTTGGTTCTCTTCTTGCAGCTTTTTGATGATGTTCACTAAGATTTTGTTAGAGGACTCAGCCAACACACTACCTTGAGGGTAATAAGCTGTTGAATTCCCTAGTGTGATGTGGTATTTGAAGCAAAAGGCCACCATATTCTTGGACTTAAATTCAACAACATTATCGGTGATGATATTTCTTGGGTAGACAAACTAGGATAAGATGTTGGTTTCAAGGAATTTGATGATGACTAAGTCAGTGGAATTCCTAGAAAGGATGGCCTCTATCCACTTGGTGAAATAGTCTATAGCAGTGAGAATCCACTTGTGTTGGTCAGATGAGGTAGGGTGGATTTCTCTAATGAAGTCCAAATCCCATTGTTGAAAAGGAGCTTCAATACTGATAGGATGCAAAGGTAAAGGTTGAAGTTTTCTCCTGCCATCAAATATTTGGCACTTATGGCAAGTCATCACTAGCTTGTGGGTATCAAGGAAAATGATGGGACAATAGTAGCCAGATCGAAGGATCTTGTTGGCAGTGGTTTTCCAGTACAGGTGACCTCCACACTCTCCCTCATGCAACTCATGCATGATTCTATTTGCATCATCTTCAAGCAAACACTTAAGCAAGATACCAAATGAATTTTTCCAATACAAAACTTTATCTATGATGCAGAAACTTAAAGCCTTTTGTTTCAATAATCTAGCTTTTGTTTTGGACAAGGTAGGAGGAGCATTAAGATAAAGAAGCACACATAAAATATCAGCATACCAAGATGAATTCAGAAATAATTCTTCAATGGGTGGAGCTGTGAATTCTTCCTGTTCTTCTAATGCATCAATCATATTCATGTCTAGTACTTGAAAATTTGATTCAACCATGAGTTTTGCGAGTCCTTGTCTTTTAATCAGTGTAGTAAGCTTGATTTCCAAATCATATTCTAAGATAATAGCAATCCATTTGCCCCTTTTACCATCCGAGTCTTGATTTAGAATGTCTTTAACAATTGTATGTGGAACAAAAGCTATGATATGGGAATGTAAAATGTAAACTCTAAAATCTTTCAAAGCTTTTACCAAGGAAAATGCTTGTTTCTCCATGATATTATATTTTAGAGGTGCATCCCTCAATGCTTTGCTGAAGAAAGCTATGGGATGTTCTCGTCCCATTATGTTTTTTTGAAGCAGTATTGCAACAATAGTATGTTCCGATGCAAAGGAGAAAATGAAGAAATCTTTGGTAAAGCTGGGGCTGATTAGAACCGGTGTATGGGTGAGTGCTTGTTTTACCAGTTCAAAGGATTGTTTGGCTTCCATGGTCCACTTGAATCTTACTCCTCTTTTCAGCATGTTAGTGATGTCTCTTAGGAGTTCAACAAGGATTGGTATGAACCTGCTTAGGAAGTTGATCTTTCCAATGAAAGATTGCAGCTCTTTAATGTTTCTTGGGTGGCTGATTTGTAAGATACCCTCAATATTTTTGGGGTATATCTTTATCCCTTCTTCGAAAATGATGTGGCTTAAGATTTTTACTTCTTGAAGACCAAACAATGTTTTCTTAGGATTTAAAGATAGGCCATACTTCCTACATTTTTCAAAGATTTTTCTCAAGTGGACTAGATGTTCTTCATCAGTTTTAGAATAGACAATGATGTCATCAAGGTATATGACTATGAAGTGGCCTATGTCTTCGGAAAAAGATATGTCCATGGCTCTTTGGAAAGTAGCCCCAACATTCATTAACCCAAAAGGCATTTTGACATACATGAAGGTGCCCCAAGGTGTAGTGAAAGCAGTTTTGTGTTGATCACTTGGAAGTATTAGTACCTGATTGTAACTAGACTTTTAGAACCTACCACCCTTTGCAGTATATGATCCATCTTGGGTAAAGGGTAGTTGACTTTCAGGGAAGCTTTGTTCAAGTTTCTAAAGTCTATACATAGCCTAATCTCCCCGATTTTCTTCCTAACTGACACAAAATTTGAAACCCATTCTGAATACTTGATTGGGACTATGATCCTAGCATCATACATCTTTTTTGATTTCTTTATCAACTAAAGGGACTAGGACGGGGTTTATTCTTCTCAATTTTTGCTTGAAAGGTTTCTGATTTTCTTTGAGAGGAATTTTATGTTAAATAATACTTGTGTCATAAGACTTCAAGTCCTCATAACCCCATGCAAAAACATCTTTGAATTCTTTGAACAACTCAATGTATTGCTGTTTTATGTGAGGTGGCAGAGTTTTGGATAGCTTGATCATTTTGGGATTTTCTATGCTGTCTATGTTGCATTCTTCTACATCAGCCTCGGTGGTTTCAATTTTTGGCTTTCTAGCAACATCATTGAAGTCAAACAACTCTTCTAATGGGGCAAGACCTCTTGGTAATGAATTATCTTTGCATTGTAAAACCTCAAGGTCTTTCTGATCCAAATCTTCAAACAATTTAGCCTCAAGAGGATCTTTTAGTATGTTTATATCAACAATACAATGCAGCTCTATTTGGTGGGCTTGTTCTTCAGCAAATAAATCTTCTTGATGGATTAAATCTGATTTTGACAATTCAAACTTAGTTTTAGGCTGCAAGAAGTTTTCAATCTTTTTGTCATTTTCAAATACTTGCTAATAATTAATATTATCCGGGACTACTGGTCTGCACTTGATTTCTATTGTGTATTTTTCATTTGTATGAGGTGTTTCACAAGTGTTAGCAGCAAAGGCAAGTTCATTAGCAAGGGTGTTTTGAGCTCTAGGAATGGAGGTAAGTTCATACTTCTCAAAAGTTTTCAGGAGGTCTAAGGCAACATTCCTATATTCTCTTAGCCTAGGATTTTTGGCTGAATACTCTCATTTGATTTGTCTAATGATCAGCTCAAAATCTCCTAGAACAAAAATTTTCTTAGCTCCTATGTCTTTTAGCAAACGTAAACCAAGGAGAAAAGCCTAATACTCTGCGATATTGTTAGTGCATTGAAAATCTAGTTTGTAGGAATGACCCTCATTTGTGTTGTGTATCCAAACAACAGCTCCTGAACCAGCATTGCCACAAGAGCCATCAAAGCTCATGTTCCAAAGTGTTTCAAGTTCAGATTCGCCATTGTGTTGTTGTTCAGGGCTGCTAGAGTTTTGGATGTCATTTTCTTTATTTGGTGATTGATTTGACTGTTTTGGTGGGCCTAGCTCTTTCTCATTTTCATTTACTTGTTCATTAATGTCATCTTCATTGTAAAAGATAAATGAGTCAAGGTCTGAGTGGATGGAATTAAGAGGGGTGTTTTTTGGCCTATCTTGGCTGCTTACCATGTATTTCATGTGAGTTTCTCGGTACAATCTCCTTGTTTGGTTAAAAATCGAGATTGTAGCATATGACATGTCCATTTGAAGATTCCCTTGAAGTTTGGCTCCCCATGATCTAGATAAAAGCATGCCATACTTCGGGGGAATGTCAGAAACCACTATGTCCATGACCAGACTCTTAGTAGGTATTTATGCAAGAGTGACACACAAATCCTTGATTAGACCCAAACATTTGACTCTCCTTTAATAAAAAGAGTACAAGTATTTGTAAGGTTTAGTTATTTCGAGGCCCAACCTTTCCATCACTACCTTAGGCATAAGATTGTGTGAAGCACGAGAGTCTAGCATATCATTGTGCAAGATTTTTTCATGTATGTTTAAGCTAACATAGAAGGGAGTTACAGCTCCTTCTTGAAATTTTCCCTCCACCTCAGGTCCAAACAACAACTCAGGCTTGTCATCGGTCAAGTTTAGAGTGTCGGTGTCATTTCCTATGTTCAGAACTCTCAAAATTTGGGACCTATACACCTCTTGAGTTACTAGTTCAGTAAGAGGTATGGTTATCTTGATCTTGGCAATCTCCCCCTCAAAACTGAAAGGTATTTGTGTTTTTGACAAATTTACATCAGTTTTATCAGCCATGATTTTTTCTACAATTTTAGTTTGTTGATTCTGACTTGGAACCTTAGTCAAAAGAGTTTTTTCAGGGCCACTAGTTGATGTATTAGGGCAGCTTGGGGCACCATTTTGTTGGCTAGTTTTGCCCTTGTTTTGGTCAGGTTTCTTAGCCATGGTGTTTGTGTTTTCTGCTGTCCTCTTAGGAGTGTTTTCAGGGGTCTTCCTAACAACAACGTCTAATTTGTTTTCCTTGGAGTTATCTTGGTTCTTCTTACTCCTAAGGTCATACTGCCTATGAACCTCCATGATGGCATTCTCAAATCCTAATCTATAGTCTTTAGAATCCTCATAGTTTGTTTCAGTTTGATTTGAGGAAAATAGACCTTGCTCTTCTTCGGTGAGAAAAATATTGTCTTCATCATCAGAGCCTATCACATTTACATGGTTTTCTTCTGGCTCTTTAGCCTCTCTTTCCTCTTCATCTACATAATTTTCTTGGAAAGGAGGTCTGATTTGCTAGTCATTCTCTCTTTTTCTGATTTGAGGGGGGTCCCTTCTGAAGTTTTGATTCATATTTCCGTTTTGAGGATTAGCTTGGTTTTCCCTAGGAGGTGTTTTTTCATTCAAGTTGATTTTATCCATCATTCTTTCCAGTGTCCTAACTAGGCTGTCAATTTTAGCATCAGAAGAAGAGGTTGAGGGCACAATGTCCTCTCTATATGTAACTCTCTTTTCTGACCTCATCCTAGCCCTCTTCTCAATTAGATTGGCTTTTACACTGATGGCTCCCATCTGCATGTCTTCTAAGGTTAGGGGTTCTCTTTCTCTCAATTGGTAGGCCATGTCTAGATCAAAGCCTTCTGGAAATTTTACTAAGGCTAGGCCCTGTGGGGGTTTCATGTGAGGTGGGAGGGAATTGTATACACTGTTGAACCTAGTGCAATAATCTTGGACAGTTTCCCCAACATTTATTTTAAGGTTGTTTTACTCTGAAAGGATCTGAAGAGGATTTTTCTTAACCTCCCACTTGTTTATGAATGTTTGATAAAGAGAAGGGAGGTCATGTATGCTATTAGGAGTTAATTTTTTGAACCATTTCTTTGCTTATCCTCCTAGAATTTGGCAAACATTCTCATTTGTATGGTCTCCTCTTCTATTTCCATGTAGTCAAAAAGCATCATTCATTTTGTCCACATGCTGATGGGTAGTGGTAGATTTAGCTCCAGTAAAGTGAGGGATTTTGTATTGGTAGTCATTTGGCAAAGGTAGTAAAGGTTGTTGTAGTGCCAGAGGGGCATACTAAGCTGTTATGATGGGAGGAAATGGGATCCAGGGAGGATTTACAAGGGGAGGGTTTATGAGGGGAGGTGGAGGATAAAGTGGAGTGGTTTGCACAGTGGATGTATGAGTGGGCGTGGCAAAAGTACTTGGACCAACAAACTGATTTTGAGCAGACTTGGAATGAAATGAGCCAAAGTGATGGAAAAGCTGAAAATCAAGAGGAGTAGAAGGAGAGGCTTCTCTACTATGACTTCGGTGCAAATATGTGGGTTCAAGGTATGTCTGGTCTATCCCACCTTGAGACTTAGTTCTGAATAGGTTCCTTTGATGATGTAAGTCAAATTGGGTATTTTGCAAGGCTGTGAGATGTTCAGGGACAAAACTTGCTCTATGAATTCTTGTAAACCTAGTTGAATCTTCAGTCCTAGAAGTTTGCTACAAAATATTTTCTGGGTCATCAACTATGGTAGGGGGTTTGGGTCAGGGTGAGATCTAGTGCTAATTCCATGTGAAGCCAGATTTCAGCCCTGAAGTATAGAGAGGCTGAAATTTTATGAATGTTTTTTCAAATGTAGACCTCTCTTAATGTTTGCTAAACTCACATAGTGTGTGACTAGGCCTCTAAACTGCTCAGGGCTGTTTCGACACAATCCTAGGGAAGTCTATGAGAACTAGTGAAGTTAATAGGCCTACTAGGGCTAGTGGAGTCACCAGGTGGATGTTTTTTTCTGTTTTGATGATGTGTACTTGTGGTCCACCACCAAAAATTGATAAAAACCAATTAGAGATGTTTTTCAGGGGTTTTCTGAGTTTCTCTATGTAATACTAAGGTATCTAATGAGTGTGGTCTAGTTGAGTCATCATGTTGCTAGCATGGTGAATCAATTTGGTACTACTCTTGGCTAACACTTCAAGCTTTCTCAGTTTGACAGAGATTTTTTGAGGTCTTAAGGAGTACTTAGGATGTCACTGACTCAGAGGTCCCACCGTGATCGCCACTATGATAGGGCGATGAGGTGGCAATGAATCATTGGATACTATCTGACAAGAGTTTCTGAAGCCCTAAAGAATACTTAGATTGTTACTAACTCATAAGGTCCCACCGTGATCGCCACTATGTTAGGTCCCCGTAATTTTTGTAGATTGGAAATGACAAAAAAGATAAGGGTAACATCAAACCAATATTTGGAGTCCTAGGGCCTAGCCTTCCCGGACTCAGAGAGGGCTCTCTTTATGCTTATGTAAATGATTTAACTTGTTTGATTTTAGGCTAGTTATAGGAATTAGGGTTTTCTTGTTTGTTTGTTTGGTTGGATAAGTTGTCAAGAAGAATAAGTAGAGTAAGAGGATCAATCCATTGAGCTATGGAGTTTGCAAAGATTTTGAAGAGTGAAACAATAGTTCAAGGGTGTTTATAGGGCAAGTAAACAGGGCCAAATGGATCTAAGTAGTTTTTGAGTGAGTGAAATGAACATGGAGGAGTGAATGTAGTAGTTAAGGGGCAATCAAGGATCCTTTAACAAACTAATAACAATGAAAAGATTTCAGCATGATTAGCATAGTAAAAACTTGAAGAGCAATGAAGGATTCTTCAACCAAACAATACTAAGCAGACCTTAGAGCAACAGATGAGTAAAATTAGAGAGTAACTACGTATTCTCTAAAAATTAATTGCAAACAATTATATTTTTAACACAACATCTCAGTAAAGCTAAAGAGCACTGAAGAATTCATTAGTTAAACTTGAAGGAAGAAAACATAAATATCAAAGGATGCAGACAAAGCAGGGTGCCAAAATACATATCCTACTCTAAGATTTCTATCCCATGATCAAAGAAACATAATGAGAACTAAAGAAAACATGTAAAAAGGTGGAATACATCACCATTCAACAAAGCTTTGTGAATTCTACGAATGAGCTCAATCCACAGCTGCTCAGTCCAAAGCCATCACAAGACACCAAAGCCAATTTCACAAATAAACTCAGAGTCTATATCATATTATGCTCAACAACCAACCAAAAATTTACAATAAGGCCTCAAGGCTCTATTTAACCAGCAAATGAGGAGGTGGAAACCCTAAGAGGCTTCCAGAAACCACAAATACACCATAAATGTCATTTATGTCCAAAGAGGCCATGCAAGGCCCAAGGCACATAATAAATATTGTAATAAATGAAAGATAAACTAAAAATAAATCTTTAATCAAAGCTGGAGTGATTTGCCCAAAAAAATATCGAAAATATCCTTCAGTGTGTTTTGTTGACTTTTTTGCAAGGGGGCAGCTTCATAGGTTTGAAAGCGCAGCACCTGCACAAGAAATATGGGTCCAGTTTTGATGGACTTCTCGATGTCGGAATTGGCTCCGTGATGGCTCGTTGGAAAGCCTGTTGAGTCTACTTTCCAAAAATGTCTTCCTCTTTTTTTTTTTTTAAATTTATTATTGGGATTCATTAACATGTTCAAAAATTAAATCTCCCAAGGGTGCTCTAGGCGCAGTGCCAGCCTTGAAAACATGGCAGAAAGGTGAAAATTGGCATGTTTTTGGGCCTTTTGAGGGACCCAAACTGCCCCAAATGCTCTGAAATTTGGTGTGGATGATGTCCTTGGGCTGATGAATCCAAAAATGTAAATTTTACCTCCATTTTATGCTTGTAGGAAAAGCACATCGCCAAGGGTGCTGCGCTTTCGACCCTTAATATTAGTCAAAAAAACCAAAAATGTCAAAAACTTGCCAAAATTTGCAATTGTCTTCCTCATGGGTTTTGGGAGGCCTGTAGAGAAGCTTCAGCGAGGATTCCAAGGTTTTCTTGTTATTTTTCCTCCTTGAGTGCTTGTATTTTGGCAAGGGCTCCTTTGAGCTTGGCCTTTGCAAATTTTTCCTTCAAGGCATAGTGCTTGGCCGTCTTTTTCTATAGGCCAAGGTCCCTTTGTGTCTTCTTCAACTACTTGTTTTCATTCTTATAATACTCAATGTTATACATTTCCATGCCAAGTTTTCTTTGTAGGTCTCTGATCTCTGCATCCTTGCTTTGGAGCAAGATTCTTGTAATCCTCTCCTCATCTTCATTTTCACTGTCAAGGGCAATGAGTTGGTGCTCTTGTTTAGTTTGATGCTTTCCTTTATTATTTCCAAAAGTGACCTTTTTCTTGCCTTTGTCAAGATTTTTTGTTGATGCATAAAGCATAGTCCCTTGCCTTTTAGAGGCAGCAAACACATGCCTTTCTCCTCTTTGGTAAGTCAAAGAAAGAGGTTTGATTGTGACCATTTCCGTGTCTTCATTATTTTTTCCATCTTGACTATCATTATCAGTGATATTCCCGTTGTCCTTATGGATTTCATGGCTACTGTCATGACTGTCATGCTCCTTACTATCTTCTTCTTCACTGCTACTATCACCCTCTTCATTTTATTCTTTGTTATCATAAGCTTCACTGACATTCTGATCCTTGGTATCAATGCTCTCATTAGCATCATTATTGCTATCAGTTACCATGTTTTCTGCTTCATCACTGTCCTCTTTGTTTCCAACATCAACACTTCCCTTATCACTACTAGGAACCTCACTGTTTTTACTGTCATTGTGGCTCTTAGTTTCACTGCCATCATTATCATCATCTGTCTCTCAGTCACTTCCTTCATTTGTGTCCAGACTATCTTCTGCCTCTTCATCTCCAACATCATCATCATTATCTTGGATTCTCTCTTCATCATTCACCTCATATTCATTGTCATCTACCTCTATGTTTTCTGTTTCATTGCTAATCTCTGCCTCTTCACTCTCTTTTTATTCAATGCTTGTTTCATCATTATTGCTCTCTCCTTCATTAGTATTTGATTGCTCATCATGGTCACTTCCTTCTTGATGTGATGCATTGGGAGAAGGTGAGAAGGAAGGTTTTCTTGAGGTGAGGATACATGTGTAGATGATGAAGCATGATCAGTAGGAGATGATGGGGGAGTAGGGGGAGGAGGATGAGATGACAAGGGAAAATTTTGCTGAGGATAGGGCTGAGGGTTTGTGAACACTTCATGAGAAATGAACACTTCCCATGGTATGCATTTTTGCTCCAACTAATGTAGCACAACCATATTCATTAAAGAATGATGAAACAAACTTTGCATTTGCTGGGAATAGTTCCTCCTTTGAACAACATAAGAAATTTTATCGATACTCCTATAGAGGTAGTAGGGTAAATGAAGCATTTTAACCCTAGTGAAGAGCATGAGTAATCTGATATGATAGGAGTAAAGTCTAGAGTACCTTCCCTCATATGTAAAATATTTCATGATGACCCTCATCAAGGGTGCATACCTCTCCAACAGATGTGAAAAAGGGAAGATAGTTTTGCAGCCTTCTTTGTATCTGGGTTTGAGAAAAGGCTCATATCAGCTTATATCTAAATTTTCTCTTTTGAACCAATTTTCACCAATATTGGGTATACCTATAGCATGGGCAATGGTATCTAAGGAGAGTTCAAAGGTCACCCCTGCAAAGCTTGATTGTTTGTCATGTAGGTTAAGGATGAATAACCTTGTGAGCTCTAGGTGACTTTGTACTTGTTGGACTCTTTTACAAAACTGAAAACACCCTACATTTTGGAAACAGGTGATAATCATAGGAGAGGCATTAAGCTCCACAGTGTCTTGGGGTTCAAACCTATTAACCTTCCCACCCCTATGTTTCTGCCTCTTAGGCACTTGGCCTTCTTCACTACTAACATTTCACCCTTCTCCTGACATTTTGATTACTGCTACTTTTAAACAAACCCTAGCTCTGTTTGTGAAACTTGATATGAGGAGTGAATTGGAATGATGGATGAAAGGAAACCTTTGCAAGTGAGGGAGAGGAAGGTGTAGGTGTATGATTGATCCCTTTAATATTTGATGAATGGTCAACTTCAAATCACTAAAACCATACTAATTCATACCCTATTTGACTGATATATTCTTGTTTGTAGATGATGGAGTTTTAAACAAGGTTTTAGCATGAAGATTAGGGTTTTTCACTCCTTAGGGTTTGGTTAATTTATTTTGGCATTAAACCATCAAAATTCACTGGAAAATAAAGCAAGGCATCCACCTACCAATTTTGTAATGCCCTTGAAATTCCTTTGATGTCAGTTGGAAGGAGTTTTTTGATGTTTTTTGGGAGTTTGCAGGTGAAGGAGGAGCTTCAGGCGAAAGCGTAGCGCCTGCACGCAGAGTCGGGTCCTCCTTGCCCAATGCGTAGCGCCTGCACACATTTTCAGTTGTCGGGTTTCCCTTGGCGCAGTGCTTGAATGCAGTTTGGGCATGTCGAGCTTCCCAACGTGCAGAGCTTGAACGTTTTCGGCCTGTCAGGCTACCCCAACGCGCAACACCTGAACGTTTTTATGGGTTGTTGGGATTTCCCTGGGTGAACGAGTAGTGCCTGTATGAAAGTGTAGCGCATGTTTCTGAACACGCAACATAGTGAAATTTTGAACTGGGAAATCCTCTCAACGTGCAATGCCGGGCACTGAACACGTAGCGCCTGGTAGACTTGCTCAAAATTTGAACAAAATTCTCAAACTTCTCTCTTGGATGCTCTGACTATTGTTGCAATTTCACAATGCGTTGGGTGAGGGGTAAAAAGGTCCTTAATAGTCTAGAAAAGTAAATTGAACTTAGAGAACCCACTTTCCTAATGTTTTTGAGTTTTTTTCATTTAACTGATATTCCCTTGACCTTTTTTTGTTGTAGGTGGCTAAAGTACATTTAAATGGCCCTTTCCTACCTTTTCCTTTATGAATATTTTTCTCTGTTTGCTCTGCAAGTTGCTGATACGGTGAACTTGACTTTCCTTTGGCTTATTTATGCCGTTTAATTCTTTGTTGACAGGTGATTATGAGAACCTTGAAATGGCTTTTCCCTCTAATATTTGAAGCATGGCAGCTCTACCCTTGACAGCATTAGAAGTTTTAAACATAAGGCATTATCTTCAACATTTCTTTTTCCTTACCTCAGAGATCAAATTATGTTGTGCTTGGCAGGTGACTGAACATCTTCTTTTCAACTTTCTCACTGATCCTTAGGCATAATAAACTCACCTTTGACAGACACTATAGACTTCAAAAACATGTTTGCTATCTCCTTTTTAGGCCACTTCTAATTTGAAGGTGCCATGACATACTGAATTAACCTTTTCCAATATTCTTAAAGTTTGATATATTCAATTACAGAACAACAACCTTATAACCAGCTTGGGTTTCCATCTTGAACTTCAAACCTATGTCTTTATCCCTTCGATCATTGAGTGTAAATGACTGAAAATGAGAGCGTGGCCTTCCTTTCACTGATACTCTTTGCATCTTTGTTCTTTTGAGGCAGTGAGAC